>JAMRYI010000989.1:0-53730 GCA_029231635.1 Ditylenchus weischeri | reverse complement strand
GCTTCTCCTTCATTATGAGCCTAATTAGAGGAGGAGTCAATTTGTCTTGCAAATTGGCCAAGAGAGGGCGAGAATTCAGGTTCTCGCCATCTCGCTCCAATTGGGCGCATAAGAGGTCAACTTCGTCGATAAAACGACGAAGGTCCGTAATTCCCCTGACTCTGGGTACGGCTTGAAGGCGCTGGTACAGAGAATCCAGGATCACCGATGGGTCGCCAAACTCTGCACGGAGTTTGGCGATCGCTTCCGGGTACGAACCACCCTCGATAGGGAGTCCGGCTACTAGGCTAAGCGCTCGGCCCGTAAGGGACTCCAGTAGGTAAATAAATTTAGCTACCGGAGATACCTCGTTGTCGGGCCGATCGTGCACCGAATAAGTAAACCTATCCCAAAAACCGGGCCAATTACTTGGATCTCCGTTAAAGGTAGGCAGACTTATCTGGGGCAGGCTAGGCTGCACCGTCGGCGTTTGTACCACGACTTGGGGTGACCCTTGAGTCGGGTATCCGCTCACAATCGGGTTTGGGCGAGTAGGCGTTGGCCTAAACATCCCGAATCCGTGTGCGGGAGCGGGGGGTGGTATAAGCTTTTCCCACCTTCTAACTGCCCTTTCAAGGGATTTTAGATATGTCCGGCAATCCTCTAACAGGGCCGGTACGGGGTGGTCTTCGAGGAAGCGCTCCATGACCTCATCGTCAATGGCGCGCTCGTTGACACCCATTTTTAGGCGCAACTCTCCCCAGTCGGCGTATCCCTTGAGGATCTGCTGGTATACTGGCACCAGATCCTCGTGGGCATCTTCGAGGCGGGTGATGTTTTCCCGGGCCTCGTCTTGTCCCCCTTCGGGTAGCTCCCTGGGGATCGAGGTATCGATGCGATGTTCGTCATCGATAAGAATTTCAGCCTTTTGGATGGCCAGCTCCATTATGTCTCGTATGAATCGAGACATCCTAACCCTTTTTTGAGGGGGGCCTTTCACGGGACGTGCCCAAAAAAGGGGGTCACCAAGTGCGAGACGAAAGAGAACTGTCCCTCGCCGATTCAATTTTGCACATGCCGCTGCGCCCAAAAACCATGGTCCTTTAAGATGACAAAAAGTTAAAGCTAACATTGTTAATCAAAAAGCAATAACTGGTTTACCATATTAACCTTAGTAATCCGCCACTCCCGACCTTGAGGACCTACTTATGAGCCCATAGCAAATATTTTACATCGCTGTTTGATGTGTATTCTAAACTGAATGCCTTTTCTGATTTTAGTTTTAATATCGAGATCGACCTCAAAATTTTCTGATTTTAGAGAGGTTACAAATCAATCCGCCATGTTGGATTAATAAATATTTGACGGTATGCCCTTCCCCCTCCCTCAAAAGCTATTTCTACATAAAATCGCCTTCGTATTACGTGACTCGTGTTACGTGAGAGGGTACTTCTCCGGTTTAGACCCCCCCAAATTTGGCAAATGCGTAACGAAATTCCTTTTTATTCACATTCATATAACAATACAATTTGAGACCACAAATGAAACATAATATGTTCTCCCTTGAACTTTCTGCGCCAGACAAAATCAGACACATAGTTACGAAAGACAGATGCTTCACAAAATTAAGTTTTAGTGCAACTGTTCGTGTATATGTCTCTAATTTTGCCTGCTTCCAACTGCATATTTTCATTTTCGAAGTGCAGCTCCAAGTCTAAACTGAAGTCCAAGTCTAAGGGTGGCAATACAAAAACTAGTAAGCCCCTTTAATCTTTCACCCTGACCATCAATTACTATCAAATTTCCAGAAAAATGAGTTGCTACTCTAGAAATGTTTTGTTGCGCAAGTTCGCCAAGTCGAATGGTCGTCGTGCAGTGTCCTATGCTGGTAGAGGCACACCTTGTCTGGCCATCCGCAGGGAAACCATCAATGCTTGGGAGAGAAGGGGTGAGTGGATATGAAGGTTTTACTGCCTTGAAAATAAATATTTGGCTAGTTTTAGCCCCACTTGCTCCATCACACGTAAAGAAGTTGACAAAAAGTGGTGTCAAAGTGTTGATCCAACCATCCAATCGCCGTGCCTACCCCATTCAGGACTACATCACTGCTGGAGCTATTGTTCAGGAGGACCTGCTGCAGGCGCAGCTAATTATTTCGGTCAAGCAAGTGCCGGTGGAACAGCTACTGCCTAATAAAGCTTATGTAACGTTTTTTATAAACCTTTCGATTTAGTTATACCGGATGGAATTTTTCTAACCCAGGGGTGATATGAAAATTCTTCAGAAAGCGTTTATTTTCCGAAATAATACATTTCTATCACTTTTGAAAGAAAATAGACATTTGATCCAGTGCTTGTTTCTATTTTAAAATATGAAAGATTTTGGCTTACTAAAGAAAGCACAACTATTAAAAAAAGTACAAATATCACCCTTTTTTAACCCTCAAATTTATACTTTGGCAACAATCTCGAGTGAAGTGGACAATTTTTGTGTCCGAAAAAGCATCTACCAATGCTGAAACTCAATTTGGCTTACTTGGATTTAAAAGATAGATAATTAATCCATGACACTTTATGACCTAAATTTTGAAAAGTCTAACACTACGTGTCCAATGACGCGGCAAAAGTCGCAGTCACAGTCGCAGTCACAGTTACAGTCGCAGTCACAGTGTGTGTCCAATGACGCGACTGCGACTGCGACGTAAATTCAAATCGATTTGAAGCGTCAGTCGCAGTCACAGTCGCAGTCGCAGTCACACTTTTCCGCGTCATTGGACACACACTGTGACTGCGACTGTGACTGTGACTGCGACTGCGACTGTGACTGTGACTGTTGATGTGTGTCCAATGACGCGGCAAAGTCGCAGTCACAGTCGCAGTCACACTTTTCCGCGTCATTGGACACGTAGTGTAATAAAAGTCGACTCAGAAAAAAGCTTTTAAAAGTTACTTTTTTTTAAAATTTATTCCGTTGAGATCAGGTTAAAATAATCGTAGATTAGGGCCAGGGCTTTAAAAACATCCGGAAGATACATCCGGATGTGGATGTGTACATCCGAAACATCCACATCCGGCGGATGTGGATGTGGATGTTGGATGTCAAAAAATTTTGGGTCGGATGTCGGATGTGGATGTCAAAAATTTTTTTGGCCGGATGTGGATGTGGATGTAGGATGTCAAAAATTTTGGGTCGGATGTCGGATGTGGATGTCAAAAATTTTTGGCCGGATGTGGATGTGGATGTTGGATGTCAAAAAATTTTGGGTCGGATGTCGGATGTGGATGTCAAAAATTTTTTTGGCCGGATGTGGATGTGGATGTAGGATGTCAAAAAATTTTGGGTCGGATGTCGGATGTGGATGTCAAAAATTTTTTTGGCCGGATGTGGATGTGGATGTAGGATGTCAAAAAATTTTGGGTCGGATGTCGGATGTGGATGTCAAAAATTTTTTTGGCCGGATGTGGATGTGGATGTTGGATGTCAAAAATTTTGGGTCGGATGTCGGATGTGGATGTCAAAAATTTTTTTGGCCGGATGTGGATGTGGATGTAGGATGTCAAAAAATTTTGGGTCGGATGTCGGATGTGGATGTCAAAAATTTTTTTGGCCGGATGTGGATGTAGGATGTCAAAAAATTTTTTTTTAAAGCCCTGGCTGCTGACATACTTGCCAGGGCTTTAAAAACATCCGGAAGATACATCCGGATGTGGATGTGTACATCCGAAACATCCACATCCGGCGGATGTGGATGTGGATGTAGGATGTCAAAAAATTTTTTTTTAAAGCCCTGATTAGGGCCGGTGTACAGGAAAAAAGACCAGGAAAGTTCTTAAAATAAGACGGCATAAAGGACGACTAGCCACAAAAATGTCCGTCGATAGTCATCCTTCTTTAAAAGCTTAGAATGGGTCACTGCACAACAGACCCCGCGAGATCTCCCGTGATACTGGCGGTAAAAACAGCAAAAGCGTAAACTTATTGAATTCACAGGCTTTTTTCTCACACACCATCAAGGCGCAAGCTGACAATATGGAGATGCTGGACACTATTTTACACAGGGTAAACTGTTTATATTGAGCCATTTAAAATTATTGATTTCAAAAATGTGACTTTCAGAAAATCCGTTTGATAGATTTTGAGAAATTTACCACTTCGGATGGAAAAAGACTTGTTATGTTTGGGAAGTGGGCTGGCTATGCTGGATTCATCGATATTTTACATGGTTGGAATTTTAGGATCCTCATTTTTTTGACCGAATCCCTTGTTCAGGACTTGGTCTGCGTCTGCTGGCCCTCGGCCATCACACTCCATTTATTCACATAGCACTGGCACACAATTACAGGTATTTGGAGTTGTTGGTGTTTGTCTGGTTAATTCTGACATGCCTCGATGTTCAGTGACTCACATATGGCCATCAATGCGGTCAGAGACTGCGGCTATGAAATCGCTTTGAACCGACTTCCCCGCTCCATTGGACCCCTTATATTTGTGTTCACTGGCTCAGGCAATGTGTCCCAAGGGGCCCAAGACCTGTTCAAACATCTGCCACATGAGTTCATCGACGTGGCCACCCTGCCTCAGGTGGCCAAGAGAGGACGTAAGTCGATTTTGCATGGATTTTTTTTTATAAAATAGCGAGAAAAACACTAAAACTAAAAAAAGGCTAGAGTCCAGTTTGGGATTCTTTAATTTGTCAAACTTTTTTAAAACTGTAAAAAATCAGCTAATTAACCCCACCCAAACTGGAAAAAGGGATCATAGCCATAAATGTCAACTCTAGAACATTCGAAAACTATAGTACCGCGTTTTCTCTGTTAATTTATTTTCTATGTGGCTCTGCCTTTCTTCTCTCTATTTGCTTGGTACCTTTCGTAAACTTTCAATGTATTCTAAAATGGGCATACCAGAAATTTGCAGCAAATTACCGTATTTACTCTTTCACACGGCCCCTCTCTGATAAACGGCCCATGTCCAATAAAAGGCGCCTTGAAGGACCTATATCTTAACCCAAAAAAAAACAATTTTGCAAATCTATTTTTTGCGTTTTCTCAGTTATTACGATATATATTAGGTTGAGTTTTTTATATTAAGTTTTTACGGTTTTTTCAAACTAATGTTTAAGCATCGAAATTATTTTGAAAAATTATTCTTAATGCACCATAGTGTAGCCCTGTTCTTCTTCTTCAATGTGTTATCGATATTTTTCCGGATTATTTTAAAAAAGTCGACATTAGGTCCAAACACTAGTGATGTCATTTTGGGTAGTTGACACGTATTTTCATCACTTTAACTGGTCACAACTTTAATTCAGGATTCAGCGTTTTAACAACATCTTACTGATGGCTTGTAGCGCAGTTCAAGAGCTACAAGACCTATTTTATAAAATGATTTGGCTAAAGTTCCTTTTACCCCCTGGCCCAAAAACGCGTTTTTTCAACTCCTATCAAAAATTTATGGCTTTATATGAGTACAAAACACGAAAAAACGATAGGGAAGACCATTTCCGAGAAAAAAAATTAGACGAAATTTTGACCAAAACCATGATACCCACCCTTATGGTTGAAAATATAGGGTACCTGGATGCCCATTAAAAGTATCAAATTTCTTTCCCAAAGCACTCCCAATTTTGTCTCTTAATATTTAGAATTGAACAAAGTATATGGCTGTGTGGTCAGTCGTGCTGATCACATGATTCGAAAAGAAGGTAATTTGTTTATCATGTTCAAATAGAAAAATGCTTTTTGCATGAAAACTCAATCTTAGGCGGTGTTTTTAACATGCACGAGTTCGATGAACACCCATACAGATATGTGTCAACGTTTGCTTCTGAGGTTTGTTAACTTATCAGCAATCGTTTCCTTTCCTAGCAAAAATTGTCGATGAAAAAGGGTAGACAACACTGATTTTTTTATTTATTATATTGGTGGAAGGAACTTTCTGCAACAAAATTAATAATTCCAAAGTCTAGAAGGGAGAACGAGAAAAAATAAATAATTTAGCAAGTTGAAAAAGATTGATATTTTGACCTCCTTTATACCGAATTATCTTTTTTATGGACTAAAATTTTTAAAATTCAATAAAATAAAAAGTATGAATTATAAACCGGCTGTCGTATTTGGGGAAAATCTGTGGCAATAAGCATTAAAAAGAAGTAATGTATTCAGGTGGACTTTTAGAGCCTAGGTTTAACCGGACAAGTAACTCACTTTGGTTGCAGTTTCGAATCCCACCCACACCTCCCGGCCTCAACAAGGGCCGTGGCAAAAAAGAGACTCTATATGCATTTTATGATCAAGAGTCATGCTCGGAGTCATGCTTAAGGTAAGTGAGTGCGCGCATCCCGAACTCTCAAGCTTGGGCTTGGGGGCTTGGAGTTGGGATGCGCACACCCACATACCTTAGACACAAATCACTCGAAAGTGACTCTGGATGCATGGAGGGGGCTTGGAGTTGGGATGCGCACACCCACATACCTTAGACACAAATCACTGAAAGTGACTCTGGATGCATGGAGGGGGTTTGGAGTTGGGATGCGCACACCCACATACCTTAGACACAAATCACTCGAAAGTGACTCTGGATGCATGGAGGGGTTTGGAGTTGGGATGCGCACACCCACATACCTTAGACACAAATCACTGAAAGTGACTCTGGATGCATGGAGGGGGTTTGGAGTTGGGATGCGCACACCCACATACCTTAGACACAAATCACTCGAAAGTGACTCTGGATGCATGGAGGGGGTTTGGAGTTGGGATGCGCACACCCACATACCTTAGACACAAATCACTCGAAAGTAACTCTTGATGCATAAAAAACATGCATACCAGAGTTTCTATACGCGGTAGGAACCAGTATTCAAAACTATGTTCAACATCTTCTTGTTAGTGGTCCTTGTGTGATTAGTGGCCTCCTTTTTATTCCTTTCCCCTCCCTGTACAGCCCTTATTCTTAGGGTTGTGAAATGGTCAAATGACCGGTCATTTGACTGGTAATTTGACCGGTCGAATATTTCGAATAAAAATTCGACCGGTCGAATATCAATATTTGATCGTCACAGTCGGTCAGATGCTATTAGCATTTTCAATTTCGATAATTTTGAATTTTTCATTACTCGTTACTTTTCGCAGTTTTATTTTGAATCAAAATTTTCAATAAGTCATTTTTTTCTTGTGCAAATACTTTTGCTTTCAAATTTTTCCTAATTCAGACGTTTTTGAAGTTTTGACGTTGGGGAGTTGACTGCACAGTGCGTTTCATAATGATAGCACACTCCTGTTTTTTGCATAAATTTGACGTTTTTTGTACCAGGCTGTACTTATGTCGTTATAAAAAGTCGAAATACGACTAAAAAATAGGCGACTAAAAATACAAAAGTAATTTATAGCGAGAGTTAACTGTATAGTGATTGCCAACTATCAAACATAAATTAAAATCATTTTTACCCAAAATTTACTTGACGGTTAAAAAATATTAAATGACCGGTTCGAAAACCATCACCCAACCCTACTTTCTTGTAGAACTTGTCGAGAGTATTAAGCAGGCTTGAGAGTAATTAGCAACTAATTACTCGAAAAGTATTTGTGCGGCTATATTCACAACCCTAGTACATGTAGATTCTCTGTCATGCCATGTATGTTGTTTGGGTAAATTTATTAAATGACCGGAAGTGGGTCATTTGTTGTCATTTGACCGGTCAAATGACCGAATTTTTAAATGACCAATCATTTCACAACCCTATTTATTCCCTATTAAATTCAGAAGGCGCCAATTTGAATTTTGAAATTTTGAAAGACTAAAAAAACCATGATATAAAAATAAAAGCATAAGAACCAACAGGGGGTTGAACTTGAGAGTAATGCTGTAGCAAAATCATGTAAAATCTGAATGTGTTCAAAAAATCTTACTGTTTCCCTAAATATTAATAGTAGTTTAGATCGCACCTTATGCTTCTGTGATTATTAATGGTAATGTAGTCTTTTTGCAATTATCACATTTTACGTAATAATATAAACCATGAGAGCCACTTCTACAAACATGCTCTTTTTCAAACATCAACATCAAATAAAGCAATTTGAAATTCTCGTTTTCTTGAAGTCTTAAAGTTTTGTAGAAAACTCTACCCGGCACTTATTAGAGTTTTAAAAATTTAGGTAGATCAGTTTCAGTTGAATTCATGGTGTTACGAATCGATAAATTTATCGATTTCGATAAAATTATTTTTCGGCTTTTTTTTTTTAAAAATCTACAAATGTTTGCAGATTTTGGCAAAGTTTTGTAAATTCGTGTAGAAGAACGATTCTGCTACACAAATTTACAGCAGTTTACCAAAATCTTCAAACATTTTGTAGATTTTTTGAACAAACAGCCGAAAAATAATTTTATCAAAATCGATAAATTTATCAATTTGTAACACCATGGTTAGCTTAACGAGATTAAACTTTCTCAGCATTTTCGCTATTTTATCGGAATAACGTTTTGAAAAATATATATTCCGAAATTTTGTGATCTTGTTCTTTTTTATATTAAAAAATTACGTTAAAAACTTATTAGGTTACATTTTTACATAGAAAATATTTTGAAACATAGAAGCATGGAATGGTATTAGTTAATTAAACATACCTATCTTGGAGTATTATTATAGATAATTTGGTATGCTGAACTTTTCAAACTTTTGTAACCAAATTTAATATCAGGTGTTTACTGGGGAGTCAATACTCCACGCTTGCTGACCATTCCGGATGCCAAATACCTGCTGACACCCACAGTGAACAAGAGTTTGGAAGTGCCGGGATGTCCATCGCTACCCCACCGTCTGATGGCAATTTGTGATATATCTGCTGATCCGGGTGGTTCGATTGAATTTGTGACTGAGTGCACATCCATCGACAAGCCATTCACCATCTATGACGCTGACTTCAATATGTGCTCTGATAGGTGGGTATTACTTAGCACAAATTTAATCGAAAAGATGTACAGGGTGCGGCAACTATTTTACCCACATTTGTTTTGCATGTAACTTTCTAAATTCGTGCACAAATTTCGCCCTTGACCATATATTCGAAAGCTCAAAGTCTGGGATTTTGTTTTATAAAAAGAACGGGTCATTTCCTCGATTTTTCACAAAGTTATGGCTATTTTAACAATGAAGAGAAAATTCAATATTCAACAAATGTTTGTAACAGCAACCAGGATGGCAGTCTATCTCGTTTCCACACTCCTTCCATTTCTTTCAATGCATAGCTGGAGTCGGCGGCTGAAATCTTCTCTGGCTCTGTCAATCATTTCCAGCGGAAGCTGCACCATTTCTTCGACGATCCGTTCACGCAGCTTGAGGCTGATCCGTGAACACCTTACTCTTAACGTAACCCCAACAGAAAAAGTCCATCCAGGTTAAGTCCGCAGACCGAGCAGGCCATCTGATTGGTGCGGGATCCCGACCAATCCACCGATTCGGAAAATGCTTGTTGAGCAGAGCCCGAACATCCAATCCCCAATGTGGTGGAGCTCTACTAAAGATAATAATAAAAACAACGAGAAATAAGCATTTCACAACAATATCCATAACTTTGTGAAAAATTGAGGAAATGACCCGTTCTTTTTTTCAAGCAAAATCCCAGACTTTGAGCTTTCGAATATATGGTCAAGGGCGAAATTTGTGCACGAATTTAAAAACTTACATGCAAAACAAATGCGGGTAAAATAGTTGCCGCACCCTGTATAAGTCTTTATTATTATAATGTGGGCCAATTCCTCAGCTTACCTTGAATTTCTACCTAAAATAGAATACCCACGCCCGTCAAGGCAACAAGATATTTTCTGTCATTTTCGGAATTTGCGGCGCAACATCTTCCACCTATGGATCTAATATTTTTGCAGTGATTGCATCATTTCTGATGCAATCCAGACTTCTCTAAAATGATGAAATTATCTTTGAAAAATGATTAAGAAAAAAGTGTTAATGGTTGCACATGTGGTTTGTGCTTGCAAGAAAAGTGATCAATAACAATATCGAAGGACATTTTTATTTACGTAAAAAACTTTGAGACCAAAAAAAGGAAGAAGTTCACTAAATTGTTATTACCACAAATTAGGTTCACAATTTTATTTATAAACTTTAAAAAAAAAACGAAATAAAAAAGGTGTTGATACTGTCGAGGTACATAAGGAGCGTGCAATTACAAAAAAGGGTTTATAAAGAAATTTATAAATAAAAAAGGCTAAAATTAGTTTTCGTCTCCACATAAATGATTTCTGACACTAAAATCAATGATTTCTCGCACTATAGCTTATTTTGACATTTTTTAAGTCTTGCTTAAAGAAAGCGGCCGACTTGTGTGATTAGAAATTTCTTTTATGCATGGCGCAGTGGATAATCGTTAATGTTTTATGGCTTAAAATGGTGTGCAGGCTCGATACCACCTGGTAACACGCTAGTTATTTGGGATTGCTTGGCAAATATCTAGTGGTAATTCGACTTTTTGACGCCATATTCGAGATCAGCGACCCAAATTACCCCTAGATATTGGCTAAGCAAGGCGAAATAACTAGGGTGCCACCAGGTGGGGTCGTATTTCGGGCCATAAAACACAAACGCTTCTCCACTGCGCCATGCATAAAGAAAATTTCTAATCACACAAGTTGGCCGCTCCCTTTGAACCTTTTAATTTTTTTGCATTAGCGTGTAGCCCAGGATCTTAGCTTTCTAATAAGCTATCGAAATCCGGTGAATAAATTTAGAATGTAGAGATTAGGGTTTTAAATGAACCAACTTTTCTCTTTCTTTAATTTTTCAAACCTTTAACACGAGAAAGGCGGGTGGTGACTTTTGACAGTTTTTGTTCTTTCTTTTTGTGATAAGCATTTAGCCAGAAAAAATGAGTACGCAGCGATATGGCCATTTTGGTGCCAAAATCAAGAACATCCGAAAACTGTACTCTTGAGGGATAATCAAAAATTATCTGTGAGACTATATGATCACTCTGCTACAAGTTTGGCTCAATAGATAGCCCCGATCAAGCTCCAAATATTAATATGTAACTTGCTTTGTTGCAATAATAATATACAAGAGAACAACCTGAAAGAAGTTAAAAATCCAATGACTGGAATGTTATATTTTCAGAAACTTTAAATTACCTAGATCTCGTAATTTTAAGTTGCAATTTTGAAAACTAATTGCACCATCGTGTTCAGCATGAAATTCTGCATCAGAAGCAAAAACGTCACCGCCCGCCTTTCTCATGTTAAATTTATACATTCATCTAAACTTATTCAGCGAAGTTGCAAGATACAGGGCTACATGTTAGTGCAAAAAAATTTTAAAAAGTTCAAGCAAAACTTTAAGAAAAATGTCAAAATAACATTTAGTGCCAGAAACCATTTAGTTGGAGGTGTAAAATAGTTATAGCCAAGAAAAAATCCAAAGAAGGACATCATACAAATTTTTTTAAAATTACAAATATCGGTACTTTTATAGTCCCTCCCCCATACTCGGATTTGTTGAAAAGTGACCCAAAATCACCCACAAACTCTTTTTTCTGCACAGAGCAGAAAAAATAAGTTCGGGAAGTGATTTTGGGTCACTTTTCAAAAAATGCAAGTATGGGGGGAAGGGGGAAACTATAAAAATACCCAAATATCTTTTACAAGGGACCACAGGCGCCTATCGGCGCCTCTATAGTATTTCGAAATTTCAATGAGGGGCTATGACTTCATTCATAAAAATAGGTATATCCCCTATTAGAACTCATTTTTTTCGCCTGTTCTTTTTTTAAAACGAAAGCTGACATTCTGGGGAACACGATGGTATTAGCGACAAAAGTGATTTCGCTATCTACGACCCGTTCTGGCCTTTGAAGTAAAAAAGCGGTCGAAAGGCCACATCTCAACATCCGAATTTATAAAAAAAATTATGTAAAACAAATTTGGAGCTCTTGAACTGAGCTACAAAATAGCGCTGAGATGTTGTAGAAGCGCTTAGCCCCGAATTAAACTTTTGACCATGTAAAGTGATGAAAATGCATGCCAACCACTCAAAATTTTCTCACATTTTTAGAGTAATGGTTAGTTATCAAAATATTTTCATTATGAGAAGAGCAGAATGAGTGGGCTTGACCATAGAATCCCCCCACGGGGAGTGATCAGGTGGAGGAGATAATATCATATCCGTGTTTCTCGACCCCGATTTCATGAGAAAGCCGCGTGTTTTTTTAGTTCTGAGAAAAAAAAAATTTTTCGATCCACAGGGGGGGTATCATGGTTTTTAGTCGAAATTTGAAAACTTTTGAATTCGCGCCTTTTGAATTTTCAAGGGATTTGAGGCTGTATTGGGAGGGGAAGGGAATAAAAGGGGCCACTAATCACACAGGGGCCACTAACAAGAAGATGTTGAACATAGTTTTGAATACTGGGGCCTACCGCATAAATATACTCTGGTATGCATGCTTTTTCATGCATCCAGAGTCACTTTCGAGTGATTTGTGTCTAAGGTATGTGGGTGTGCGCATCTCAACTCCAAGCTCCCAAGCCCCCTGCGCCCCCTTCGGGGGTGCAGGAGGCTTGAGAGTTAGAGATGCGCGCACTCACTTACCTTAGACATGATTCCGAGAAGTACTCTTGATCAAAAAATGCATATAGAGGTTCTTTTTGCCACGGCCCAGTTGAAAAACATGGTAAGACAGTCTAGTGATACACATATTTAGTTTTTTAATGTTTTGCCATAAAAGTGGCCCCCTTTTTGTTCCCTTCCCCTCCCAATACATCCCTAAATCCATTGAAAATTCAAAAGGCGCGAATTCAAAATTTTTCAAATTTCGACTAAAAACCATGATACCCCCTGTGGATCGAATTTTTTTTTCTCAGAACTAAAAAAACACGCGGCTTTCTCAAGAAATCGGGGTCGAAAAACACGAACATGATGTTATCTCCTCCTCGTGGGGGTGTCCCACTTTCGGCTTCTAAATGAGCATTTATTCGATTGTTTGTGATTTGTCAGACCGAAACACGTTGATTTTTTCATTGGGCCACTCTGTATATAAGCTTTAAAAAAAATTCTTCACAGAGTGAACATTTTGACTGTAAAATTTTATATTTGCCAGATTTTTTTGGCAGTCTTATCCAAAAAAACATTGAAAAAACTGCTTGTTTATTTAGAAATAGTCAGGCACTCTTCAGAAAGCGGGTACTCTCTAATAAACGAGCACTCCTGAAAAGGGGTTTAAACGGGAATGTCTGATTAATACAGTCAAATCTTTATATAACGTACCCCCGGTATAACGTACCCCTTGATATAACGTACCCCTTGGGTCGGTCCCTTCTATAATAAACTCCGTCAAATTAACCCCCCCGATATAACATACGATAGGAGTACTTTATATCGCGTCCTCTCAAAAGTATGTTTGGCCGCTTGCGGCCAAAGACCCAACTTGCTCCTCATAGGGGCAAGTCGGAGGGTGTACATAGTAGTGCAGGTATGGGAACAAGGGATTTTTGTCCAAAAAGTCAACTTTTTGGTCAAAAAATATTTTTTCCCAAACATGTTTCCCAATCGTAAAAACGTGTTTTTCGCACTAATTACGACCTGAAACGTTCGAAAAAGCGGTCAAAATCCACTTCTGAGAGGACGCGATACAACGTACTTTAGCCTAACGTACCCTTCGTTATAACGTACCCCTAGGACCGGTCCCCAGGGGGTATGTTATATCGAGGTTTGACTGTAGAGAGGTTTCTGTAGCCAACTTCCATCTACTTTTTTGAGCAATTAAAAAATTTGTAAAAAAAAATATATAACCCCAATCTATTTTTTTAAGTTTCAGTTTTAATACGCCATCGGGATGTCTTGTATGTAGTATCGATAACATGCCTGCCCAAATGCCTGTGGAGGCGACGGTAATCCTCTGGTTAACAACCAACTGAATGACTTAAAAAAATTTGTTTTAGGACTCGTTTGGCGATCTATTGTACCCCTATGTCATGGACATGGTTGGTCTTCGAGAGACCAATAATTGAGCATAACATAACTTTTGTTGTTTTCTAGATCAACTGCTCAGCAGACCAGCCCTTCGAGAGAATTGCCTGTCGAGATGAAGTGAAAAGGGCAATAATTACTTGGGATGGCTCACTAACTCCCAACTACAAGTACATTGAGGACTTGAGGAAAGACACTAGGTTGGTTTGTAAATCAAAAAAGTTGGAGTAGGTTTTTGCAAGAAGTAGTAGTACCAATTATTTACATAACAATTCTCGACGAAAGGCACCCTTTGACAAAGTATTTATATCATAAATAGGGTTGTCGGATCGGATATCCGATTTCGGATAATATCCGGAATTATCCGGGATTTTTTCGGATATCCGAAAATATCGGATATCGGGTACCGGATATCCTAAAAGACAAATTGCTATCCACAATGAAGTCGGTCAAATCGCTTGTAAATTTCTCGCTTTGGTGCTTTGAGTGGTTCGGGCTGAGTGGTTCGGCATTCTTCTAGTACTAATATCCAACTGGTTTGGAGTGGTTTGAGGTGTTCTTGAGTGGTTCAGATGGTTTGAGGTGGTTTGAGGTATTTTAAGGTGGTCCGGGGTGCTTTGGGTGATATGAGATGGTTTTGGAGTAGTTTGGGGCAGTGGTTTGAAGTGGTTTGAAGTGGTTTGAGGTGTTTAGGAGTACGAATCTCATGCAGAAAGAGAAAAACTAACTAAAGAATTGACTTCAGTAGGTCTATCTGAGATAGAAAATAAAATTTTTTGTGTGATACCTTGAAGCAAAAAAAGGCAAAGTAAAAATTTCTGTAGGAACAGGATCAAGAGATTTACGATCTATTTTCGCCAAAAACTCACTCAGATTGTTGAACCACGTAAAAACTTTGACTACGGATAAAATCATTAACCGTAACAGTAAAATCTGAAACAATTATTTGGCTAATTATTTAACCAATTACATAAATAAAACGGTTCCTAACAGGTTATGGCCAAAAGGATTTTGGGTGAAAACAGGATAAAGCCAAAAACAGTTTAATTCGAAAAAGGTTTTGGCGTTAAAAGGTGAGGGCCTGAATATCTTATGACCGCCCTTTTTTGCATTGATTTCTTAGGACAAACCCATTCCCCTCAAGTTTATTCAAAAGCCCAAGAACCCAGGTCTTGTTCGTTCGTTATGGGATAGGATCATAAGAATGGGAGGTTCGTAATGAGCTAGTGTGGAGAGGCTTCATGCTAATTTATACTTAGATGAATAACGAGCTCAGAGTAAATTGATCTCCATGCCATAATTAATCTCACTGCCGTTCCAGCGCATAGACGCATAGGGGATAGAAACTATTGCCCGGATTAAAATTTTTGAAGCATTCAGATTGGGGTTTTTACAATAACTAAGACAACACCACTAATTGAATCCTCTAATAGCAGTGCACTGTCAGTTAACTTAATCGGCACGATTTTATTCAAATGAACCCGAACCGAAAGCCGGGTATGACCTAGTTCTGGCTACTTAACCGATCTTAAAAACTAGCTGGCACCGCGTAAGTCAAATTTATCAGAAAGCCCTCGCCTTAGCCACCGCCCAAAATTTTTCAATTTTTAGCCACAGATCTCACCACAAAGCTAGAGTACTAGCAGACAAAGAAGCCAAGAGGGTTCTGTTGCTGGGCGCTGGCATGGTATCCGATCCACTGGCTCACTACTTCGCGTTGCAGCATGGGGTGAATGTCACTGTGGCTTCTGAGACTTCCAAGGATGGACAACGTCTCGCTTCCATCGGTGACAACATTGACTCGGTAGTGGTGGATGTTCACAAAGGTTAGAGATTATTTTTCTCCTTCAAAGCCACCGAAAATCTCAAAAATTCTTTTCTGTTTTAGAACCAGCTGTTATTGACAAACTCATCGGGTAAGATTCTTTTTGTTATTTTCCTGGAGTCGTAGTGGTTTTAATCGTTTTTAGGCAAGCAGATCTGTGTGTGTCGCTGCTTCCTTACCCCTTCCATGCAGCTATTGCCAAGATGTGCATTAAGCACCGAACCAACATGGTCACTAGCAGCTATATTACTCCTGAACTGCAGGCTCTGGACGACGAGTATGTTTTAATTGTCAAATGTTTTTGTGGGACTCTAGCGCTCAGCATTGTCGTAAAACAGATTAAAGCAACAAAAAGTCGAAATACCAAGATTGTTTGAATTTTTTATAAACTCCGGCTTCCATCCCAAATTTCACCCCAACAATTTTGAACCCTCTGTCTTTCACCCTGAAATTTTTTGCCCTTCGGCCGGAAGTGATGGTGGCAAGCCATGGCTTTCCTTATGTAGGTTTCTTCCAGCCGTTTCCACAGTGGTTGACCTCTATCTTCGGCAATAACAGTATTCTCTCTACATTAAATCGTAGCCTAAATAAAGTTTTTAGCGCCAAAGTAGCTGGTATCACTATAATGAATGAGGCCGGATTGGACCCTGGGATTGACCACATGTTAGCCATGGAGTGCATTGATCGTATTCACGAATATGGCGGAAAAGTAACTTTTTCCTCTCTTCAAACCCACAAAAACTTAAGAGATGTTTTTAGGTCAGATCGTTTGTAAGTTTTGCAGGTGGTCTTCCAGCTCCAGAAGCTTCTGTAAGTGTCATTCAAATGGCTTTCCCCACTTACCCTGTTAGTTTTAGGACAACGCCCTGCGCTACAAATTCAGCTGGAGTCCGAAAGCGGTTCTGTTAGCGCTGTTGAACCACGCAAAATATCTACGAAACGGCAAATTGGTAGAGTTGGAAGGTGAAGGAGCGGTTATTGAAGATATCCACCCAATTGACTTCATGCCTGGCTTTAACTTGATTGGATATGCTAATAGAGACTCTACCAAATATGCGTCTATTTATGGAGTGCAAGATGAGTGCCAAACACTGCTCAGAGGTACTCTCAGGTATAAGGTCAGTTTTTAGTGAAAATAAAGGAAAAAAACTGCGAAAAGTAAAGCTGTTTCCCGCAAATTGAAACATTCGAAATTGCCAATTGCATCAGCGGTGATGGTTTTTGAAGTTTCTTCCAAACACGATGTTTATAAAAAAGGTGTGTGTATGAAAAAACCAGGGTTGTCGAATTCTGCGAGAAATTTAAATCCGGGAATTCTCCGGGGAATTTCCCTAAAAACGAGGAAATAGTGAACATAAATTCACAATACACAACATCAAATTTTATTGGGTTGCAGTTTTGAATCCTCAAGCCTCCTGCGCCACCGAAGATGGTGCAGGGGGCTTGAGGAGAGTGGGAGTTTGGGATGCGCGCACTCACTTACCTTCCCCATAAATTTTGCCACGTACCGGTATAAGGAGGGGAAGGGAATAATAGGGGGCCATTTTAATGGCAAAACGTAAAAAAAAATAAATGTTTGTATATTTTCACTGTCTTACCATGTCTTTCAACAAGGGCTGTGGCAAAAAGAAACTCTATATGCATTTTATGATCAAGAGTCATGCTCGGAGTCATGCTTAAGGTAAGTGAGTGCGCGCATCCCGAACTCTCAAGCTTGGGCTTGGGGGCTTGGAGTTGGGATGCGCACACCCACATACCTTAGACACAAATCACTCGAAAGTGACTCTGGATGCATGGAGGGGGCTTGGGGTTGAGATGTGCACACCCACATACCTTAGACACAAATCACTCGAAAGTGACTCTGGATGCATAAAAAACATGCATAGCAGAGTTTCTATACGCGGTAGGAGCCAGTATTCAAAACTATGTTCAACATCTTCTTGTTAGTGGGCCCTGTGTGATTAGTGGCCTCCTTTTTATTCCCTTCCCTCCCTGTGCAGCCCTTATTCCCTATTTAATTCGGAAGGCGCCAATTTGAATTTTGACTAAAAAACCATGCTACACCGCCCCTGTGCATCGAATTTTTTTTTGGTCAGAATTAAAAAAACAGCCGGCTTTTTCATGAAATCGGGGTCGATAAACACGAATATGAGGTTATCTCTTCTATCTAAGCGCCCTGCGTGGGGGGGGATTCTGAACTCAAGCCTTTTATTGATCAATAAGTTACTGGCGACATCTTGATGCGAAATTATGACCTGAAATGCAATTTTGACCTAAAATAGAAAAAATTGGAATTAGCAAACAAACTTTAATCAAATTTTGCTTCGGTGAGTGAGGCAAAAAATTTTCTTGTAAATGACACTGCTCCTATTTCCCTGATTTTTCTTTGCTGGAGAAATAGGCCAGAAGATTCCCGGGGAATTCCTGGTGATTCCGCGGTAAAATTCTCCGGAGAATTCTTCGTTTACAACCCTTAAAAACGATGTGTATAAAAAAGGACAAAAATGAGGATCGCTAAAACTTTTACTAAAAAGAAGTCAAAGCTTTTTTTTAAATTAAAAAAGATAGTGGCCGCTTTTTAGGTACCCTGCCAAATTATCGAACATATTCTGAAATATTCCCAGGAGTATTCCCGGCAACATTCCATTTCAGCAAATTTAGTAGATACACCAAAAAGGTCAAAAGAGACAGAAATCGAACAGAAAAGAAATAGTAAAAAGAAATCCGGCCGTGGTCTCTTGTTTTTGACAATATTTTAAGTTTAACACATCTATAATTGGTCTGCTCCAGGGATTCATTGAAGCCATCAAAGCCTTGAAAGCAGTCGGCTATTTGTCGGTGGAGAAAAAAGACTTCCTCAACCCAATGCAAGGTCCTGACCTCACCTGGAACCAGATCATGGCCGGTCTTATGAACCAGCAACAAGACATCTTCCCCGACTCTCTCAAAAATTTGGTGGCTGAGAAATTGGGTGGCAAAGGCAGAGTGAAGGAGATCGAGGCACTGGAGAAGTTAGGCCTATTTGCAGAAACTCCAGCTGAACGACTATATACACCTCTAGACACACTCGTCCCCCATTTAGCCAAAGCACTGGCTTACGGGCCAGGAGAGCGGGACTTGGTCATTCTCAACCACGATATAGAAGCTCTTCTACCTGCCGGATCTATTGTAAGCAATTTTGTGGTTTGGACGTTGTAAAATTGCTGTTCTTAGTGGAGGGGGGTTGGGTGGTGTCGGTGGTTGAACACTTGGAAAAATTTGGGAATTTGCAGATTTTACCCAGTCTGATTTTTATGAGCTGTGTTTTTTGGCTAAAAACCAAAATTTAAAGTGAATGTGAAACGAAATTTTTATTTTAGAAAAAATATTGGGTTGAACCATAAGTAATTTCGTTTTTTAAAAAATGGTTTTTAACCTGTTATGATCATTTTTTAATACACTATTTGATAGCCCTTTTCTTGGCCTTTTTAATAAGCAATAATTTTTGTTTATTAATAATAAAAAAAGAGGGTATAAGTGCTCAAAAGAAATGAGGTTCACCAATGGGCACTTTAAAGGGGTACATTCATCGCTTTAACTGGTCAAAAGTTTGATTCAGAATTCAACACTTTAAGAACATCTTAGTGCTACCTTGTAGCGCACAGAATAATTTTTGAAAATATGGGTGTTGAGATATAGCCTTTTGAAAAAAAACAATTTCTTGAAAAATGACCAAAATCTAAGTTTTTCCAGTTTTTTCGGATTTTGGTAATTTTTTTCAAGAAATGGTTTTGATTTTCAAAAGGCTATATCTCAACACCCATATTTTCAAAAATTATTCTGTAAAATAGGTCTTGTAGCTCTTGAAGTGCGTTGCAAGACAGCACTAAGATGTTTTTAAAGTGTTGAATTCTGAATCAAACTTTTGACCAGTTAAAGCGATGAATGTACCCCCCTAAAGTGCCCATTGGTACACCTAATTTATTTTGAGCACTTATACCCTTTATTTTTTATGATTAATAAACAAATGATAGTTTATTAGAAAGGCCAAAAAAAGAGGCTACCAAGTAGTACATAATGTGTTGAAAAATAATTATAACATGTTACATGAAAACCCATTAAAAAAACGACATCACTTATGGTTCAACCCAATAGATCAGAGTAAATTGTTAACGTGAACATAGTATTCAGCTCTCTAGTTCACAAGTAGAACTGAAAAGGAAACCGCCCCAACTGTAAAATATAACCTCTTAAAATCAGCATTTTCCCATATTTTCTGATGCGCTGAATACGAAAATCATGCGTATAGCCTTGATTTTTAGCTATCTGGAATTAAAGCTTGGGGTACCAAGGCATCCGAACATTTAAAGTTTTGTGGTCGATCTCAATGATGGCCATACGCATGATTTTCGTATTCAGCGCATCAAAAAATATGGGAAAATGCTAAAGCAAATAAAAATTTTGAAAGTTTATATGGCTGTATGAAGTTTCGTAACGAGACAATTGCCTTATAAACTTTTTCGTAACAGGCAGTTTTCGTAAGCAGTAGGGTTGGCGGTTCGGGTACCCGTTTTCGGTTAATTGGAACCGAAACCCGTTTTTTTTTCGGTTTTCGGGTATCGGTTCGGTTCGGGTACCCGAAAATTTCGGGTTTCGGGTATCGATTCGGTTCGGGTACCCGAAATTTTCGGATCCGGTTCGGTTCCTCGGTTCGGGTACCCGAAAATTTCGGGTACCCGCCAACCCTAGTAAGCAGTTTCTGGTAAACTACTTTATTATCACTCTAGTTCAGTAACGACGCTTTCAAGTTTTCACAGCCCAACCACGCTGTCTCTTCTTATTCTCAGCTTTTTTTATTTTTATCAATCAAATATTCATGACTGCTTTAGTAATCTCGAGTCCTCTATCCAAAAAATTCTGTATTTTTTACTGGTTTAGGCCCTCACCCGATTTTTATTACTGGGATTCAGTTAACGTCACACAACTTTTTGTAGCAAAACTCATAATCTTCAAAATAAAATTAGAAAATAAAGGATGTCCGGTCACTTTTTTCGAAAAAAACGTGAAAGTATCCACAAAGTCAGCCAAATTTAAGTATCCCGAAATTCTTCGTTTTTCAATTTCATCTTAAGCCAAACTTAAATTCTTCAATACGACCTTTTAACTAACAGTACCTTGTTTTGTAGCTCATTTACTGCACTTTCAGAAAAAATCTTCAAATTTTATAACTACGATAATTTTGACCTGAAACAGCGCTTTAACCTAACAAATGATTCTAAAAAATATAAAGTTTTGTTTACAGGCTAGCTTCAGGACAGCATATTTAAACTTTCGACCCTAGTAGCGAATAGCCCCCCATAAATTTTTCCTTATAAAACTTAAGTAAAGAGTACCCAAACATATGTCCCAGACCCCGGAAAATGTACGTAAGACATTACTTAGTCACAACTTCCATACGCTGGCCTATCCTCATTATCCGACAGCATCCACCAGGGCAAAGAGTCAAAATTTTGGTCAAAAATGCTCTTCCGCGACCTAAAACATGTTTTCTATTAAACACCCTTAGAAATGATTAAAACACGATTTCGATCAAGTCAGGAATTCCGAAGTTTAGCCGATTTTTGTTTAAGTTTGCTTTTTTATTTATTTTTGCAGAGCGCTGAAAAAATTAGTTTAGGGGGCGATTTGCGGAACTAAATCAGTAACTAAACCAATTTTACACCAGAAGGTTGTCCATATATTTTCCGAAAAGTATCCAACAGTAGTATTTAATTGAAGTATGTATTTCAGTAGTATTTAATTTATTGAATATACTCCACCCCAATTGCAACAAAATGTGTATTTAGGAAAAACATCGAATTAGTCTAGTAGCTTATGGTGACCCTGACGGTTATTCAGCTATGGCCAGAACAGTGGGCTATACTACTGGTATTGTGGCACATATGGTTTTGAATGGTTAGTGCATTAATATTTTATATTTTTGATTCATTAAAAATTTGTTACTTTTCTTTAAATTTTAGGTGAAATCCAAAGAAAGGGAATGTTGCGGCCAGTTTCTAAAGAGGTTTACAGGCCTGTGCTGAAACGACTCCAAGACTTTGGCATAAAAGCAAGCACTAAAGTCTTTCAACTATAAAAACAAATTAAAGGAATTTTTAAAACATTAAGATTTGTAATAATGCCTACCTATCTCTTCTAATAAAAGACTCAGATCTGATTTTTTTTTTCATTTAACCTGAAGGGGGCCTTATATAAGTGAGGGGACCAGTTATTTAGAATTTCAGGGCCGAAGATCCAATCAGAAAAGTGCAAGGATGCTTTTTTACAGGTGATTGCGTATGATGAAGAAGAGCTCAAGCTGCACGAAGACGAAGGCACTACAAACGCCAATTGAAAAGACATCATTTTTTATCACAGAACTGGACTTCTGGGCCACGTTGTTCAATTTGGTCTATCGACTGGCTGCAATTTTGAGACCACTCTCTTGATTATAGTTTCAGAAGTTAGGATTTATATGTGTTCGCACAAATAAGCCACACTATGATTTTTTTGACTTATGATTAGGCGCAGGTTAAGCCAGTGTGTGTAAGGATGGAAGTGTAAAATTTTGCGGAATTATCTAACATACAGCAGTATACAGCAAGAAAGTTACCTAGGGAGAGAGCTTGTGAACACAGATCTGGCTGGAAATTAGCAGGAAAGAAATGAAATCTGCGCCAAACGTGCTCACACTTCGAAAAGCATAGGCCAGCTTGTCGAAGTCTGAAGGCAACGGAAAAATAGATCGGAGAAACTCTGAAAATGGAGAATTAAAAAAAATGAGATTTTGCAAAAATTATTGTTTTATGCTGACAACTATGGCGGTCCAACTGGCATTTCGCAAACCCCATTTTCGGGACAAATAAACATCCTCACAACCGCGCAGGAGAAAATTTTACAACCCCACACTTGTCTCGCATTTGGGACTCTTTCCTTCATAAGACCTATCAAAAGACCGCAACCCGCACTATGTTGAATGCACAGCACTACTGACAAATCGGTCTAATCTACTTTTCCGGTTTGAATTCAGGGTGACCATCGCCCCTTTTTAGAAGGAAATAGAAACAACCCTAATACTGATTACAGAAAATTAGTTTTTCCATGTTCTCAACTCATTTGCACTTTAGGAATTTTCAAAACAAGTTTTATTGAATACACCAACAATTTTTTAACAACAATTAAGAGGCTTTACAACACAGCACGCTTCTGAATTAGATCTTTTTCCTCTTCTAACTCATCCAATTCTTGCAAGATGCCTGCGACTGCTGGTCCATTTTCAGCCACAACTCCTTGCAAAGAAGCAAGCACATCCTTAATGCTGCCAATTTTCATCTGGACGTCTTCCAAATCGGCCTAAAATATAAAATACAAATCAAACGCCGAAGCTAATGCTAAGCAAGAACTCAAATAACTGTATTCACCTTCAACTTTGCTTTGAATAAGTAGATGTGGCGATGGCGCATAATACGAAATATTTTTCATGCATCTTTTTTGTTTTAACTTACCGATGAGTACTCCTAAACGTCCGAACAATAAGCGAACACTGGAAAAGAAGAAAGCAATACTTGATGCGGCGGCCAAAAACTCCAATCGTTATGCGCTAGCCAAGCAATTCGGTGTGCCTAGAACAACTATTAACGATATTTTTAGCCAGAAGCAGAGTATCCTCAGTGCAATCGACTGTGGAAGTGAAGCCAAGCGTGCGCGACTGACATCCGGCAAACATCAACAGATGGAAGAAGCACTTATACGGTGGCACAAACATATCAGGAGTCAAAATGTTCCAGTGAGCGGTGAATTGCTGATTGTTGGAATTTTTTGCCTTGCGTGCTTTTTGTGTTTGTTCCAGTGTTTCCATGATGTGGTTTTTTCCCACTTGATGTGATTTTGATGTGATGTGTCACAATAATTTTTCACTTGATGTGACTTTGATGTGATGTGTCACAAAAAATTTTCACTTGATGTGATTTTGATGTGATGTGTCACAAAAATTTTTCACTTGATGTGATTTTGATGTGATGTGTCACAATAATTTTTCACTTGATGTGACTTTGATGTGATGTGTTACAAAAAAATTTCACTTGATGTGATTTTGATGTGATGTGTTACAAAGGTTTTTCACTTGATCAAGATTTGTTTTGATTTCATGTGTCACACCAAAATTAATAGAATTTCGAAACACGTGATATGATGACGTGTTGTGTGTTTCCTCAAAATAATTGTATGATCTATCTGATAATCCAGCTAGTAAAGTTATACTCACGAGATGATTGTATATGACCGTAGTCGTTGTGGATTCCTTGCTTAGCAGAGAGGACAATTCCGACAATTGTAGAAGACACGCTGAGCGTGTCACGCTTTCTCCGCCATCTTCACTTACTAATTGCACGAAGGACCAGTAAGGATGGAGCATTTTTACTTCAGCGAGGCGAGAAATACGCACGTCCTTTCCTTTGTACTTAGCCACGATTACTTCAGGGAGGTCATTTCTAGATATGATATGAGATATTCGCGAAACAGCCCCGAAACTGCCTGAGACCAATAGCCACTTGTCTGCTTGATGTGATGTGTCACAAAAATTTTCACTTGATGTGATCTTGATGTGATGTGTCACAAAATTTTTCACTTGATGTGATCTTGATGTGATGTGTCTGAAATTTTTCACTTGATGTGATCTTGATGTGATGTGTCACAAAATTTTTCACTTGATGTGATTTTGATTTGATGTGTCACAAAAATTTTTCACTTGATGTGATTATGATGGCATGCATCACATCAAAATCACATCAAATCAAGTGCTCATTTGAGCTCAAATGGAAACACTGGTTTGTTCAAGTAAATTTGATGCTTATGCAACCTTTTGTAGGAAAAGCGATAGCGAATAAGCTGGAAATCGTCGACTTGAAAGCTAGTGAGAGATGTTTGACCACTTTAAAAGACCGTCATGGAATAAAATTCAAGACAAAGCAAGGTGAAGCTGGGTCGGTCGATGTCGGTTCTGTTTGTGAGTGGAAAGAAAAAGAAAGTCTTTTCGAGGCACTGGCGCACTTCTCAGCAGAGGATATTTTCAATGCGGACGAAACGGGATTGTTTTGGCAGCTATTACCAAACAAGACCATGGCTTTTAAGGATTAGTTTTTTCATGCCCTTTTGCTTAGTTTTGCGCTCATATTTATTTAGGCGACAGATGCACTGGCGGGAAGAATAGCAAGCAACGTATTACTGTTCTCGTCTGTGCTAATATGTCGGGATCGCAAAAGTTGCCGCTGCTGGTGATTGTAAGATCGGGAAAGCTAAGATGTTTCAAAAATGTAAATGTGCCGGTAGAGTACGAAGCCAGCAAGAAAGCTTGGATGACGGGTATTTAAACATTTTCAAATGTTATTGTTTTAAGATAAAATTATCAGGGTTAATTTTCGAGACCTTTCTGGAAAAATGGGATAAGAAGCTCGAGAAGGACGATCGAGGAGGTGCGTCAAAAGAAGCAGTCGCAAATCACTAACTTCTTCTCGTATGACCGTTAAAGCGCAGTTTTTTTGTTGAATTGTTATGGGTGTTCAAATAAACAGTGCTTTTGGTTGAATGAACGGATTTTAATCGCTTAATGTCGTAGAGTGGAGTTCTTGTCAAACTGTTCATGTAAATCTGTATTTTCGGTAATAGTTATGTGCTTCCTGAGTTGTCACTCGATAATCCGTCACTCTCCTAATTTTTTATATGCATTCAACTCTCGATCATCCGTCATCTCGCTAATCCGTCACTCTTGATAATCCGTCACCCCACGGCCGGTCCCAAGGGGTGATGGATTATCGAGAGTGGACTATATTGTATCTCTGTCTTTTTCTCTGTATTGTATCCTTTTTTTAAATATAGTTCGAAAAATTGCAAGAATTTCGGGGTGGTTTTTTTAATGCCCGGTATTTACCGGGTATTTACCGAGTATTTACCGGTAAATACCCAAATGTCGGGTATTTATGAAAAAGTACTCCTTGATGATAGTACATTCCCTCCTTGCGATTTAAATAGCTCCAGCTCCATGGTAAAGGCTTAGGCATTGAAGAGGCTATAAATTAGGATATTTATTCAGGAAAAGATTACATTTACATAAAAAACGCTCGTTGGTATTCAAATGTTTGTTGTCTCACAAGGAATTCAAAAATTAACTGCGAAATATTGTTTTAAGAGTAGTTTGGGCTGTACCCCGGAATTTAAGACGAAATTTGCTAATAGGTGCATTTGCTATGAGGTCTTTTTGCTAAGAAAGAAAAAAATTATGCGCTAATTTGTTATGAACAGAAAATTTATGCGGTATTTTGTTACTTTTTCTTTTCATAAGCGTTTATTTTGCTATCAAGTACTTTGCTAATGGCTTTTTGATAACAGAGTTACCAAAAATTTCATCATTAAACTTCGTAGGTCATGAATTTCGAAGAAAATTTGCTTGTCAGTGATGAGGAGGACTGTCGTAATCTCCTGAGCAATGCATCCGAAGATGAAGAAATCAATTCAGAAAATGATGAACCAGTTAATCAGCAAACTAGGATGTCAAACGAGCAAGCTAGTTCCGGTCAGCCTCCTCCATCCAAAAAAGATCTCCTATTTTTGCGAGTGTAGCCAACTCCAAATCTTCGGTTTGTGCAAAGCAATAAAGGGAATCCGATGCTACTTTACAGAGGTTTACTTTTGTTTCTTCATCATCCGGCTTTGTACTAATTGACGGTGCTTTATTGGATTTTTTATTTATCTGCAGAATAAACGTCTAGGGAAGAATGAAGTTGGTGACATAGTCCATGCGTACAAAACTTTCTATTGTGTTGAATCGAAAAAAGGCTGTCCCATGCAGGTTCAATTTATGGACGATGATACCTGAAAGATCTCAAAGCGGTCACAATCATCTAACAGATCAGTCAAATCGAAAAAGAAGTTCGAAGCACCTTATTATGAAAGTGATGGACCAAGGAATTTGAAGTACTTATTAAGAGTGACGTCCCAATAACCCATAAGAACCGTAACTCGACTACAATGAGCATGAATCCGGTGTCAGAATTGAAGATTTAAAGGTGAAGAGAGTTGAAGAAGTTCATGATAGAACTACTAACAAAACCATGTCTAAAATTAAATTTTAGGCCTTGTTTTATAGAAACCAAGTTAAAAAAACCGTACAGAAGTTCAATGATTAAGCTACGCTCACAATGCGACACTTTCACTCTCACTTTCACCCTGTATTGTGAACACATCATTCCTTTTCTGCAACAGCTTCGAAAACGGAATAAATTAATAACTAGCTTGCATTTATCTTTATTCTAATATATTGATTTTGCTTTTTCCCTTTTACATAATTGCTGCTAAACTTTGACAAAAAAATCTATTTAGTTTATCTATTTGATAGACAAGATAACGTTTGATAATTTAATTTAGTGATTCTATATGGTTGTTTTTTTTCTGGCATTACAAAATTTTCTATTTTCAGTCGTCAAAAAGGATGAATCGCAAAAAAGCAGTCGCCAAAAAGGCAACCCAACCAGTTGCTAAGAAGTCAAACCCTAAGGCAAGCCCTCCAGTCACCACTCCTACACCCAAAAGAGGTCGTGGACGACCAAGGAAAACTCCTGAAACTGTTCCAGAAGTAGTTATAGTGGTGCCTAAAACATCTAGATTTGAGGTACTTTCTATTCTATTGGCTAAATGGAGTCTTTGCAGTTGATTTTTTGAAGCAATATTTAGGTTTTACCCCCAAAAAGAAGTCGAAGAAGTTTCCCTACTACACAAACGACAATAGAGGAGCCTCCAAAGAAGCAGAGAAAAGTAGAGCAAATCAAAGTAAGATTTTTTGAATGGGCAATACAGTGGAGTCTCGATATAACAACACCCGCTCAAGTTCGTTCCCGCCTAGGGTCCGATGCTTTTTTGACACCAAAATTTTGAATTATTTTGGCCGTCGTCTATGGTCAGTCCAATGCAAATCGTAAATATTCCAAAAAAGTAGGAATTCAAATTTTGGGATTGAAAAGTGTCGGAGGGGGTTTGAGGGAGTGTCGTTGTACCGAGACTCCACTGTACTTTTCCGTATCAAATTCACTTATTTTAATGCTGTTTTTTATCTGGGGTTTTTATTTTTCTAGTTCTTTTATCAGAGCGATAAAAGTTTTAGAACTTTCCTACTTCCCCGCAAGTGGCTTTGCCCCCTTCTAATTTTTTCTGCGTTTTACGCGTATGTCTGGAAAATTTTTGAAGTCTTACTAAAAACTAATTCATATTCCCCATCTAGGGTCTCTTTAAAATTTCTCTACCGGGTTATTACCTTGGCCACCCTAAAGGCTCAAATTAAATTTGTTTCATAAATAACATAAAATTTTTGTGTAGACTCCTTAAAAATGCGAACAAATTTCAGACCATACCTCGCTTACCCGCTCCCGCAGTGCCTATAGCCTCTCCGGAACCCGTCAAATTATCAGCCAAAAAAGTGGCGCCCAGTCTGTGCTCAGAGAACACCATCCAGGAAGCCAACAATTGGTCCATCTGCTCAGGATTTTGCAGCCAAGTGGACACTGAGACTGCGAGTGTTGACACTAGCAGTACTAAGGTGGAGGCCAGAAGCACACTGCTCACCTTAATGTTCGATACTAGATCTCTACGCCAGCAAATGGTCGAGAAGTATAGTGCAAATAATGGTGAGCACACCAAGGAAACTACACCAATTCACCCATCCAAGTTTAGTGCCAGTCAAAGACCCAATGGACCTATTCCTTCAATTGTGGAGTTGGACTAATGATACAGTGTGTGAAAAATGTACCCTTGTTATACTCGACAATAAAGATTGGTGATTTGAGTGCAAAACAATGTACAATTTCATTCTAATGAGCCATCCACCAAAAGTGATAAAAATTATTCAAAATCACTTTACACGGCGTGTCAAACAGGGTATAGGACATTTCGCGCTCGAGCCATTTCGCGTCCTAGGACAAATGGCGCCCGATCTGAGGTTACAGGTTCGAATCCTGGTGGTAGCGGAAACTTTTTTTCTTGAATAATAGTCATAAAGTAGTTTCTATAGGACCAGAAAGCCTTAGGGTGGGTAGGGGAACCACCTGGTACCTCGCTAAATGGCGTGCATACTCATTTGATCCCATTAATTTGATCCCACCTCATTTAATCCCATTTTTGGTACTAGGTGAATTCATCACTGTCACTTCCAGTGTGTGTCTAATTAGGAGACTTTATCTTTAACTTTTACAATTTTTTCGGCTTTCCTCTCGCTTTTAACCCAGTCGTTATCGAGTCAATCTTTAGCCACCCACAGCGAACTGGATCAACGAGCTCGATCAATACCGGTGAGCTACTTTTCTTCACATTTTAATTTTGTCGATTTTACTTGTTCTGCTCAAACCTGCTCAAATGGTCTTTGATGGTATGTGGATTTTGTCAAATTGTGAGAGGATTTTCGATCCATTTTATTAGGTCCGATATCAGAAAGTCGTAGTCTAGGTTACAGCAAAGGTATTTTTTGGTTTGTTGTACTGCCTAACAAATTTTATGTTGCAGCATGACGCGATCGAACTGGAAAACGCAGCGTCAGACCGATTAGGAGACTTTCGGGCATCAAGCTGTGCATTCATCGTTGTGCTCCGATTTTTGATTATTTTTTGTTTTTGGTTATAACTTTGCTCAGGTAAGCTGTGTTTGGCCTTTTTTATACCATTAGGAAGTCCTGAGTTTACACTTTCGATTTGAAAGTAAATATCAAGTTCTGTCACAAATGTAAAATGTTTAAAATTCAAAAGTTCAAATTGGCATTTTGGCGGAGTCAGGTTGCTAACTTAAAATAGTTATTTCTTGGTGATTCTTTGCGAATTTTTTTTGTCAGGCAGGATTGTAGTATTTTCTCCCAGCTTTCTGATGCACATAACAGTTTTTCTGGATGAGCACTTTTGGGCGAGACCGAGCAGGTTTTAGCCAAAAAAATTTCGTGCATTTTATTAAGTTTTGGAGTGAAACTCAGTTGCAAGTGTTGTTAAACCCTGCGCGTATAGTTTTGTTGGATAGCCAAGAGACTGAAGATCATTTTGACACCAAACTTGTATATAAAATATGCAAAAAATGGAGTAAAAAAAATAGGGTGTACATCAAGGGAGATTTGAACCTGTTCCTTAGGGAACGCTTATATCAGGGCTCTTGTTTGTCCTTTTTAAAAAAATGTGTCCTTTTTTTTTGCTCAGCGACCTTTTTTGTTCTTGTTTTTCCTAAATTCGCGCCGAAATTATAAGAAAACCAGTTCAAATTTAAAAAAAAATTGCCTGTGGCAGAGTTTTCATTCATATTTTCATTTGCCTTCTCATTTTGTGTCGTTTTTTTCTGCATTGTTATTGGCTTTCATCGCGTGTTTTGTGTTTCAGCTACTACGATGCTTAATTCAAAGGGAAAAAGCCAGTACAAAGCCGACTTCTCGAAAGAATTCAAGGTGGCCAAGAAGTTTTCCTGCGCAGAAACCAAAACAAAACTGATTTTGACAGGTTCGTTTGTATTTTTAGATGCTTTATTTATTTCTGCCGTTTAGAAGTGCTCTCTCCCTACTCAGTGTAATGTGTGCTAAAAAAATTGGGCAGTGGAGTCCAAGTCCGCCTGCTCGACATGAAGGATTTGCCTGGTGAGGATTCGCTGCTGGTCGCCGACTACATCGCTCAAATCTTGGAAAATCATGGGCTTAAATGGGAAAATCTGATGTCTTTCTGTGCCGACAATGCGCCTGTCAATTTCGGTGGACCGCGGATGCAAGGACCAAACAATGTCTTCAAGAAGCTGCTCGAAAAGAAAACAAGCCTTACTCCGGTCGGCTATCCTGCGCATATTCTACACAAGAGTGCTGATCGTCTACCGCTGGACATCGAGGCCATGGTCTTCAAATTGGCAAGCTATTTCAAAGGAAGGACTCAGCATCATCAGGAGTTCAAAGAAGTGTGTGAATTCTTGGAGGTTTGTTGTTAAACTTTTTTGGAAGTGTTTCAGTTACTGTTTTTCAGACTAATTATAAAACAATTCCGTCACACTAGATGGCTAACTCTTGGCAAGGTCGTTGGACGAATTCTGAAGCTTTGGGATCAGCTCATTGTGCTTTTCTAGTATACTAACAAACCACCGGTGTTTTTGGAAAAGTTCTTCAAAGCTGACGAATCGCTGCCCGTTCTTCAATTTCTGTAAAGTGTTTTGGTCGTCTTCGAGAAACCTCTTCTTCAACTATAGGTTTTTTTTTATTTCTATTTTAGTCTGTATTATTTTAAGAAATCGAAAGCGCTTCTACCGGAACTGCTGGAAATCGTAGAATGTTTCAAGGAGGCGAATGCAAAGCGCAAGCAAGAGAAATTCTATGGAGCGGCGACAGCGATCTCTCTTCAACGCTTGGACAGGGAAGTGAACGAAAAGTTGAGCTTGAGTTTCCAGGTTTGTAATGTGTTTGGGTTTGTAATGTAATTTGTAATTTATCTGTTCAGGAGTTTTACACAACGGTCATCGACTACATTGACAAGGCGCAGTGGGTGGATGCCAGGAATTCTTTCAAGGTGGAAACGGTCAAAGCACTACTCCAAGTCCGAGTCAACTTCGATATCGACTGCTCTGGTGTCTACAAACTGCTCATGGAAAACGGAAAGTCGCGAAAAGAAATTCAAGGATTAGATAAATGGCAATAAAATGTTTAAAAGCTTACTTGTTTTGTTGTGATGAAGAAATAAAATGTTTGTCAAAGAAAATTCTGCGATTTGGGAAATGTCCTTTTTTTTGGACCCTAAATCTTTTTTTTTGGAAAATGTCCTTTTTTATAAATTTTCAACAAGAGCCCTGGCTTATATGAAAGTCCTTCCTCCCTTCATTTTCGGTTGAGCACTTTTGAGCACACTTCTGTCAATGTGATGAAAAAGTCCTACACATAAAGAGAGAATGTAACAAACGGCACAACGCCAAGAATTTAAATTTGAATTAATTTCATTTGTATCTAAAGTGTTTAAATTAATCAGTGTTTTCATAACTAACACTAACTATGTTAGGCTAACACTAGCCTAACTCTAACACTAGTATTTGAAACTAACCTAACACTAAGGTTCGTACTCATTTAATCCCAACTCATTTGATCCTACCTCATTTGATCCCACCTCATTTGATCCCAATTTCAATTAATATATATCAATTAATTCCTAGTAAATTTATTCTTTTTTGGTTCTTCTTTTGGTTAGCAATGCAGTCAAATCTCGTTGTACCCCTGGAGGCAGTCCCTAGGGGGTTTTGGTCTTGTTCTATAGATAGTCTTTGGATGAGCAAAGAGGGTGGACCCAGCAAAAATCATGTTTTTCACATTACATACCAAAAAAATGCCAAGAAAAATTAAGACGATCTGTGACAAACAAAATTTCAGAATTTGATCCCAGACCAAAATTATAATAGTGTAAAAGTGACATAAAATCTTGTTACTCACTGTATTGTGGAATTTCAATTAGAGCCGTTGCCTGCCATCTCTCAGCCTTGACTATTTTAACTTTAAAAAAGGGGATTTTTGCATTAGTGTATTTTAAATGTCAAAAAAATTGTTGCAGTCATGTTTTTTTGTGGAAAAAATATTATAAAAGTTTATTTATAATCTATTTCAATTTCATTCCCTTTCATTCTATTTAATTCCCAAATTCACTGGTATCGATACAGTTTTAACTCCTTAAACTGTTTATTCAACACCGCCAATAGCCCTCCAGCTGCACTTATTCTGCAGTGTGCGCGCTCCACCAGAGCTATTTCCCTAAGTTTCTCAAAGTAAAGTCTGGAGTGATGGGCTATTTTGCAGGTGGCTCTGTCGAACACAAACAAATTGCCGGTCTCGTCTATGGTCAAGGTGTCCGCTCTTTCACATACAGCTATCATTCTCCTGTCCACCACTTGAGAGCTGTAGATGGACACCAGAAGCACGTAACTGCGATTGGTCTCCACCAGCAATAGTTCAGTTATAGGTCCTAATTACCTCCATTAACTTCAAAGTTTCCCAGAAATTTATGTAAACCACTAACCGACAACAGCAAAGGACTGGACATCTGAGAAGTTGTGACCTCTTGAGTTGTACACTACAAACATAGAAATGATGTTAAGAGGAACTTAGTTGTAATACACACTAACCCTCAGTCCACTTATTGCCCACATTCAGTTCATACAAAAAGCCTTGGGAGGGTGTGCTCACAGCCATGTAGATGCTTTTGGTTTGCTCTACATAACACATCCTACAGCTGATCACCACCTGCAAATATTAGTCGTGTAAAAATTTGTAACTGTAACCTGTAAAAGATTTAAGCTAGTATTTAACTCTAGCTGTTTATTGTTTACAATTTTATCCAAGTATATACTCCAAAAAAGTAAGCCCGCATAAAAATCATCTAATACATAAATTAGGAATATTTTATCACTTTTTGGAAGGAGCATGATTAGAGGTACAAAGAAACTGCGAAAAACTAATTATACTTTCAAAAAATATATTCTAAATATAATGTAGATACTACAACCCTAGCTGAGTAAATGCTAATAAAATGGCTTGAATCAGAGTTAAATTCTAGCTTAAACCCTAGCGGTAACTTTTCACAGGCCATGAGTTTTAGTATCGCAGCAAAAAACTTGAAATTCCATACCTTATCCCGAATATACTTGGGTGCCTCAATCTTGTTGATCAGCTTTAAGTCCAAATCAAAGCGACAAATAAATCGTTCATAGGTGGGTGCTTTAACCACAGGATTGGTGCCTTGTTCAGCGGGGAGCTGGCCAGCAGCTCCATTGTTCAACAAACTTTCTTCTGGATTCTGATTTCCTGGAGGAGAAAGGAGTGTAGTGCTTCCAACACTACACTCTGCTAGCACCTGCGAACATGTGCACTTGAGATTACTTAATTATTTTATGGTACTGGTTTTGACCAGGGCATAGACTAGGACGTAGAAATAAGAAATTATCAAAACAGTCCCACCTCGGTTAGTCGACACCCTCAATCCGATCTATCAGGCCAAATCTCATCAAAATAACACAAACTCACATCCCAGTTAATCACCAGCCTAAACTTGCTCCCTGTGGTGGCGGACAATCGGGAGGGGGCTGTAATCTTCCATGACTTTTGCAGAAAGCAAAATCGAAGCTCGATGAAGGGACACCTTTCAGTGACTCCCTAAGGTGTCTGTTTACCGGATGTACCAGATAATCGCTTCGAAATCTTTAATACAAAATGTACAGTACCACAGATAACAACTTAGGAAAACAGGATGACACAGAAACACAAATTATGAAGGAGAAATGACACAAAAAACAAAAAGACAACAAAACAATACCAGAAATTTGAAAAATTTTAGAAAATCACAAATTTTTTTGGAAAATTTAAAACTTTCATTTCAAAGAGAGTAGATTTGCGATTCGAACGCAGAAAGTTAAAGTTCCCGAATCGAAGCGTCGCGTCGAAAGTCAAAATTTTCAACCGGACGCGTAGAGTCGAACGTCGAAAGTCGAAATTTTCTCGACTTTCGACGTGAAAAGTCGAAATCGACGCGTCGAGTCGACAACCCTAATCCTATGCAAGGAAAAGGATTTGTGCATAAAATTGACCTTTTTTGATAGTTTTTGTTTGGCGCCAAATTCTCCTAATGTACCAAGATTTAAATTTTGGAGGGCCGTGCGAAGCAAGCTTCGAGTCATTGTTATTTCTGAGTTCCAAAGAATAGATCCTCGTGCTTTTGAAACATTGTGCCGGTAAAAAGCCTTTGATCAACAATGACATCAGTAAGTCTTTGAAAACTTACTTCTAAGATCAAATCACATTTGTACATTTTTTGCAGGGTAACTCCAAGATTAGTCGCGGGAAAAAAGAGCGATTCTTGCGATATGTTCTCCGAAGAAGGCCGTGTGGATACATCCTTCTGGGCAATATTCTCGCACTGGTCCTCTTCACAGCTGGCTTAATTGGGCTATTTATAGCTGCAAACTACTATACCGTATGCGGAATTTTCTCAATTCAAGACTTATTTTTGACTCCTCCTTTCCAGGCTCAGAACCGCCTCTACCATAACGAAGAAGAGATTCTCGATAAGTTCTATGGCAAAAACTTTACGTTTGGTCACTGCCGTTACAAATCATTGACTCCGAAGTGGAATACAGAATTATGCGAACAAAATTGTGGGCCAAATGCCTTCTCTTACCGAAACTACGAATTGGATACATTTCAAGAGTATGACAAGTCTTGCATAGACAAAATGGATGTGGTTAGTGAATTTTTGAAATATTCTACAGTATCACTTTACCAAATTACAGATGTTTTGCCATGAAAACTTCTCTCGTCAGTGCATTAGGCCTAGGTCAGGAGATAAAGCGATTAAGTCTTGCTTCGGTTTCGAAGGTGTTAATATGTGGAAGTATACCGATAAGAAGGATCCAGATGCAAAGCCCATTTTGGTATGAGATTCTGTGTACCCCTTCACTTGGCCATATATGCTTCAGGTTAACGCCATATCGGTAGAAGATCTTGAGACTAAGTACAAGAATCAGAATCTGTTGTCGAATGAGCTGGTCGTGCAATGTCCTCAGTGCGCTGTAATCACGACTCCATTTTAGTAAGCTCATCTTGTTTCTCGAGTTGTAGAACATTTTCATGGGCAGTAAGTCGTGCTTCGGAATATTTTTTGTAATTAACTTTATTTGAGTCAAGCACTCTTCAAAAATCACCAATATTGTTTGGTTATGCAGTATTGTGGTCCTTTCTAAATCTCATATTTTCGGGACCTCACGCTGTACTCTTTTAAGTCATTCGAAATAACTTAAAAGAGTACAATGAGAGATGACTGCCCCCTCCGATTCACACTTCGCACATGAAACTGCGCGCAAAAACCATAGTCCTTTAGATGTTGATGTGGCATTCGAATTTTTAGTCAAGTGTCACTGCTATTATTAAAAATACTGTATGTACTAAACAAACCAAATTTCAAACAAAAACTTCGAGCTCAGTTTTAGAGCCATAAGTTGGCTGTTAAAAAAGTTTCTTGTCTGGGAAATATATCCAGAATTATTACTATTACTGGATGTCTATTCGTTCAATATTTTTTACATCCTTTTATTTCAGCGTCGTGGAGGCTATGGACGATGGTACTGGTAGCTGCTATCGTGTGCTTGAAACTGAGAAGGAGGGTTGGCCGCATTTCGGACGATTTTGTGATTCGGTGGACTCAAACCCCAACATGCGCGACAAAAATGTGGCGAGCAACTCCCTAAGTCTTCACTTAAAGCGATCTCTTCCAGACGAGAATTCCAGAGTGATGACATTACAGGAGCTCAAAGACAAAGGAGTGCCAAAGAATAGAGCTGGCTATGGGGGTGAGGAAGGCAAGGATATGCAGATGGATGAACCATGTGTTGCAGTGAGCATAAAGAATAACTCTTGAAAAGAAAAATTTATCATTCAAATAATGTTCTATGTGGTGTATATTTGGAGATGTGATAAAAATCCTACATATGTTTCTTATTTCTGAGTCGCAACCATCTGCCACTGGTGATTGTCCGTTGCAAGAACGATTCCCAACTGTAGACGGTCACAACTGTCGACTAGTGTAAAATTTTCAATGGTTTTAAAATCTCTTTACGCCCGACTCTCTCAACTTTCATTTTCATTTATTCACACTTTCTAAATCTTCTGGGTGCACACTCTATTTTCACTACAGTCGAACCTGGATACAACACCACCCCGATATAAAACCAGCTTCGATACAACACCACCCGAAAATGGACCGATTTGGTCAGCTTTGACTAAAATTTAGAACACTACCCCAGGGTCGGTCACTTGGGCGGTGTTGTATCCAGGTTTGACTGTATACCGTATGGACTAAATTTTCGTCACGCTTTATTTTGTTCATAACTTTTCAAATTTGCGGTGTTTTGAAAAGATCTTTTTTGTTTGAAAGCTGACATTCTAGGCAATCGAATGACACCTTATTTGTTCGTTCACAACTCAAATCAATTCGACACTGGAAGCGTCAACACAAGGAAGAAAGCAAAGACAAGATTTTCATTTGATTTCAATCCTTTTCTTTAACTGCCATCCTTAACTTTTTTGTTTGCGTTATCCTAGGGATGAAATTTTTGATCAATCAAAATCTCCACATTTCTTGAGTCCCCGGTAAGCATTATTAAATAATTTCACTGCAATGGAGTTTTACCGGTTAATCAATAACCTACCAGAATATGTTGAGTTTCGCGAATAAAAATTGCGCACGCCGGTTTCCTCCATTGCTCGTTTAGTTGTGCTCTAATAATGATTTTGGTCTCCAGACTTAAAAGCATAAGGCCAAAGTCTTCATCCAGCACCAGCACTTTTCTGCCAGGTAATACTAAGCAATCCACAGGGTATTTCATGAGATTTTGATTGACTCGAAGACTATCCACATCTATCTCGTCTCTGAATCAAACAGTAAGTTTAAATTTTCAGGTTTTTAGATCTCTAATATTTTAATCATAAAAATGATTATACCAGTGATTTCAGTTTAATTGAAAGAGCTCACCCATTGGACAACTCTCCAACAGTAAACATGGCTAAATTGGCGTCTGGAAAAGCTGTTGTTGCAGTGTCTCTAGGTGTTCTGGCAGTTTGCTCTTGTGCCTGCTGTTCACACAAACGATCCACTAATTCAAGAGCTTGTTTGGTATTTTCACGCAGTTTTCTAAATTCACTTCTTACTGATTCTTTTTTCGCTAGACAATGTTATTTTACCTTTTCTTAGCTAAAGATTTTAAATCCCTTTAAAAATCACCTCTCATATTCGTCCAACTGCAGTTCCGTTTCGGAAACAGTGGGCGAAGTACTGGTGTTTTGCTCTGTCTTTATGTCAGTCACTTTTACTGGTTGAGACTCATTACTATCACAATCCTTATTTAGTTCAAGAACCTCATCATTTTGTGCCTTTGTGTTACCATTCCCCTCCTTTTCGTGTAGTTCTTCAACGAATCTAACCCTGTTTGGAGCAACAATAGGCTGAGATTCTGGTCCTTCTTGACCACTGATGCCTTCTTTACTTGACTCTGGTTGCACAGTGGTTGTAATTGACTCAGTCGTCAGCAACTGGGTGGACACCACTGATTCTTTAGGACTAACACTTGGCTGAGATTCTTCTACTAATGTGCTAGATCCGTTGCTAGCCTCTTCATCTACTTCTTCTTTTACACCATTGTCGAATGGTCGGGGAGGAAGGCTGAAAGTAATAATTTTTTGAAATATTCGGAACTAAACTATACTCCTGCACTTACTCGAACCAAAACCCCCCAGAACCGCCAAAAGAGCAAAAAATGTTAAATAAATCTGATCCGTCTGACATTTTTATTCTCCCGCCGAATATTTTTTGGCGAAAGACTTGCCATTAGGCATCGTACCAATGAGTGAAAATTTTTTCATTCTTCCTCACTCACTTTTGGTCATACCTGCCTGGCTTACCTGTCTGTTTTTTGCTCGGCCTTTTCATCATCCTTCTTGTCAAACGCCTGGATGGTCTGTGCATCACTATTTTCCAAAAATACAACTGAACCATCTGGTTCTAAACCGTCCTCTGAAGGTGGGGCTATTTCAGAACAAGTAGTGGTTTGCTCACTGGCTGGTTCTTCAATCCACACTACATCCCTATTACTCATTCTTAATACCCCAAATAAAAAAGACACTGGTCACCACCGGCCAATCAATACACAAACAAATTTGGAGCAAAAAACAACAATTAACTGGTTGACTGGCTCTAGCACCAAGTGTGTGTGGGTGTAGCCAGGTTTAAATCTTCCGATCCATACTCCTTTGATCTTTTCGTGTGGATAGAAAAAAACCGATTGGCCCTCTTCTCCACTTAACAGCCACATTTAACAAAGGAAACACTACTGAAACAACTGGGCTGCTTGATCCATAGAATAAAAAGGTAGTTTTGTTGTAAAACATATTTGACTCGAACTGAAGGCGTATGTACTTTCAACCACTTTTTTCCACTTTTTTGAATTCGCGCCTTTTTAAATTTTTATTTATTTTTGGTTGTTTGGTTTATATTTTTTCCTCTTTTTTAACTTAGGATTAGGCCTTAGGCTTAGGGCAGGCCAGCGCATGTTAGCGGGGACTAAAAAATGTTTTACGAACTGCAAAAAATGATGTTTTAAAAAAGCACGAATTCAAAAAAGTGGAAAAAAGGGCCAAAAGCGCACCCTTTCAAAATAGCAAAAATAAGTAGTCCTCCAACACATTTCCTGACATGAAATTAACGTTACACTATTCAACGCATTTCCTAATATACCGTATTTCCTTTAATCACGCCACCCCCTCTAACGCGCCAACCCCCCCTGTTCAAAATCGTGCTCTTGGCATCGTGTTTTTGACCCACTTTTGATCACTTCTCTCAGGCAAGTTACCACCCATTTTGTAGCTAGAGAGATCAGCTATCAAATGGTTGGTAACTTGCCTGATAGAAGTGATCAAAAAGTGGTCCAAATCACAATGCCAAGAATACGATTTTGAATCGAAAACGCTAATTAGGAAATACGGTAATTGAAAAATGGACACCCCTTATTAGGCGCCAGGGTCAGATGCAAAAGGGGAAGGAGGGGTGTCTTTTCAATGGGGTGTCTTTTCAAAAGTAATTTGGGGTGTCTTTAAGCGAGAATGCATGGCAAGATTAACGATGGGGCTCTATCCCGGGTAGTCGCCTTAATAAAATTTTAATAAGAACTTGGATATTGAAAACAGGGGTGGTCTCCCCGAAAATTTGTGATGAAGAAGATTATGATATTACCATAGTTGCATTGGCGCCGGTGTGCGCCCCGAAAATTTTCAGTAAAAAGGGCGCCGGCGCCGATCTCCCTTTTTATTGATTTTCGCTTAAAGTAAGATGATTCACTGATTTTGAATGAGGCTTTTAACTCTTTTATACAGCTAACTTTGTGTTTTCATAAAAAAAACGTTGTTATTAAATTGAAATAAAAATAAAACATTACAATCACTGGTTTGAAAAAATTAATTTTGACATTAATTAATAACTAAATTTGAAAGTTGCTCTCTCTTTGTTTGACTTTCTTGAATCCATTGGATATATTCGCTTAAATACCGGTCTATTACTTCCTCTATCTTGGACTCCCTAGCACAGCCACCGTAGAACGCCTCTTCAGTGTCACCTCAATGCTTACAGCTGGAAGAAAAAGTCCAACAAAACCATTATCGTTAAAAAGCAAAACAATGTTGGTGTATAACAAAGAAATGACTGATGCATAAATTCACTGTTTTGCCATATTTCCTAATAAATTCAAATTTTTTTTTTTGCAAAAAACATTTTTTTGTAATAAATTTTCACTACTTCGGAGCCCGGTGCCAAGAAATGACATGCGCCACGATGTGCGCTCGGCACAAATTTTGTGAAAACACGGCGCAGACGCCGGCGCTCCTACAAAAGACGGCGTCCACTGGCGCCGGCGCTCGGCGCCGTTTCTGAAAAAGGCAGGCGCCGATATTTTTCTCCGTGCAGCTCTGGATATTACTATTGTGCCATATGATTATGTAGAATCGTAATTTGCATTATTTTTTTGATTGTTAATAAGTTTGCGTTTTGATTTTTTTTTGTGAAAATCCAAAACGGAGAAAGCTAGACAGTGTCGACGACACTGTGGCTAATAATAGATGATCTTGACGATGAAGAAATGGAAGATATTGATGGAGAGCCAGTAAGTTGACAAAACGAAAACTTTAAAATATTCTTAAAAAAATTCATATATTTAGATTGTTGATGATAGCACTTCTCAACAAAAAACACATTCTGTGGAAGAGGACGGTGAAGAAAAACCACCTGCTTTCTCTGCAAGTGGCTTTGGTCTTGTGAGAAGCCGTCCTCGTGTTAAACGCTGGCCACACCGTCAAGGTTATAACAATTTTGAACCTAATTTTGCTAAATTAGAATTATATTGTTCACGACAACTTCTTGTCCAAATATGAAGTTGTCATCATAGACGAAGCTCATGAACGGAACATCAACACTAACCTGCTACTTGGTGCACTAAAACACATTCTGACCAGGAGGAAAAATGGATTCAGAATTATTGTGATGAGGTGGGATTTCTTTATCATTCATGATAGCTAAAGGAAATATTGTCTTCATCACTTTTGCAGGCGATTGTTCAAAGTCTATAATTTAAAACAGAAATCAGCGATAAAGAGTAAGATTGAACCTGCCATGATCGATTTCGGGTTGAACTTTGGATATTTATCAAACATCATTTTGAAGGCTCTCGAGAAAGTTCCCTCCCATTTTCTAGGTAATAGCATAAAGAGACCAGGCAAAGTAGACTCTTCCTTGAAAACATTCACCGTATAAAGCTGCTTGAATCCCTAGGGAGGAGCTGAGTATAAAGTACCGTCCATCGACCCGCGGTTGTACTTTTCCAACAGTTAAAGCCCGAAAGCTGAGGCTAAGATAAGCATTATTGCCTTGTTTTAGTCTGCCAAGCGTGAGTCTCATAACAAAAAAACGTTCTTTCTTGGTGGTGATTGTAAAGTCACGGCTGAGAACCACCTCTTTCAACTCTTTGTATACGTCTAAAAAGAGAGTTTATACCCCCAGATAAGCAATAAACGAGAAAACCTGATGCTCCTTTTGGCTTTCGAGCATTGTTGATCATCCTTTTAATGCTGCTGTTTAAAGACATTGACTCAATTTCGTAAACGCTGGCTCCTTTTTTCGCAGTTGACAGAATTGCTTGAGTGCTTTTAGCAATACTCTCTATGGCCTTTCGCTTCACAGCAGTCATTTTTTCTTGATATAAAAGATGAGTAAAACCAAAGCATGAGCATTTCGAAATCAAAATTACCACAACTGCCATTGGACTTTGAGTACATCTGTCGTGACTTTTTCTTTCGACCAAACCATTCAACTCTCCAAAGAGTTGTTCAGCTGTTCCATTGCAAGCTCTTGTCGCTCATCTCCAGAATTGTTTAGTACCATTGGCGCTTTTGACTGTTTGCTGCATAAGATATCCATTGTAGCTTGCCGTTTGATTCCATTTTCGCAGCCTGCAACGAAAATGAAATTTGTGCTGAATAAAAAAAACTAAAAAGGCAGATATTGAAGCTATTAAGTAAGTAAGAAATCAAGAGATTGACCAAAGGTCATGGGGCGCTAACGCTATTACTGCTAAGATTAAGAGTTAGAGCTTCAACTCTCTTAATGAGATCGCTGTTGGCAAAATTACCGTTGGCGAAATAACCTATGACTTATTTTTTAGTGTGAACGTAGTAAAATCAAATGATTTACCCACTGCGCCACGAAAGTTGAGTGAAAGTCTCACATATTGCTCATTTCTTGCAGTTTTGAAAGGCCGTGAAAAGGCTACGACCCGAATTAAACTTTCTCAGTAAATGATTTTTTCTGCATTTTCGACTTAAAAATTGTTATTTTTTGTTGCAATTCTGTGTAGCTTAGGCTCTCAGCCCTTCCTAGTTTAAAATCATTTTTAAATCACCGTAAAATTTTTGCACAAACTTATATTATTTTAAAAGTCTGTAACTTAAAACACGCACCAAAATACTGATTTTCCGCAGTAAATTACAGATTTCCTGCAGTAAATACATAAACACAAGTATTTCTCGGTGTTTTTATAATTGCAAAATTTATTTTTTTTGGATCAACATGTAGCCCTGAATCTCTAGTTTCTTATAAGCTATCAACTGGCTCGATGTGTGTAAGTGAGAAAACTAACGGTTTTAAAAATGAGAAGTAGTTTCATATATATCGAAATATATCAGTTATCGGTATTATTATATCGGTTATCCGAAAATTATCCGTACTTTTTTGAAGCTATGGTGTGATTTTAGGCAGGCGACAATTTTTCAATGCAGCATCTGTAAAACTGTAAAATTTTATAATAGTTTTGCCATATACCGTATTTCCTCTAACAGGCCGCCCCCTCCCAATAAGCCGCCCCCCTCTAACAAGCCGCCCCCCTAGGGGATGATTGAAAAATAAGCCGCCCGCCTCTAATAAGCCGCCCCCCCCCTTACCTTCACCTTGTTCCCAGTTCACTTAGTTCCATGCTTTTTGAATGATCGATATTTTCATTTGTTTGTTTGTAAGCACAGCATTTTCTGTTATCGCTTTCTCGTAAATACAGCATTTTCGGTCATCTCTTTGTCATAAACCCAGCGCCGATTTTCGAAAAACGTGGCTTAAATTTTTGCGGCGCTATTGGTTGAAAAACAAGCCGCCCCCCTCCAATAAGCCACCCCCCTCTAATAAGCCGCCCCCCTAGAGGGTGATTGAAAAATAAGCCGCCCGGGCGGCCTATTAGAGGAAATACGGTATCAGCAATGCCACCCCTTTTCACAGATCGTTCATGGGAAGCCGGGGTGCCAGTAAATCATAATTCAAATAAAGTACGTATAATTTCTGGATGACTTGATATTTTCCTCAATTTTTTCCGAACACACTGAGCCAAAAACTAGAGATTCAGAGCTACATGTTGATCAAAAAAAATTACAATTGTAAAAAGTATGTGTTTATGTATTTGCTACAGGAAATCAGTAATTTACTGAGGGAAATCAATTTTAGCCTATTTTAAAAAAAGCTGGAACTGATTTGCGCCCTTTAAAGTCACCAGTAAATTCACTGATTTTCACCACTAAATTTAATATTTCTATTTTTCTTTTAATTTTTGTTATAATTTTTCCGAAATTTTTGTGTTTTCTTGTAGTACTGGATCTTGTCTTTCTAATGAGCTATATAACTCCCCTGGGTAGTTTGAGAAATATAGAGATCAAGAGGTTTTTCAAAAGAGAAAAACCCTAAAAATGCCACTTGAGCTCTTTTTAAAACCCCTTTTTCTCTATATTTCTCAAACTACCAGGGGTGTTAGTTAGTTCATTAGAAAGCCAAGATCTGGGGCTACAAGAAAACACAAAAATTTTGAAAAAATTATAACAAAAATTAAAAGAAAAATAGAAATATAAAATTTAGTGGTGAAAATCAGTGAATTTACTGGTGAAATTCAGACTTTAAAGGGCGCAATTCAATTTGAGCCTTTAAAAAACAAATGATCATAAACGAAAAAATTAAGGATTATTGTTTTTATTCCACACATACAAACGATGTCGAAATTCTAATATTCAACTATATTACAAATGCAAAGTAAAATGTTCAAAGAATTTCTTCCTGTCCTTCACTACTAGTCTCTTTGCTGGCCTTGTCTAGCGACCAGGAGGTCCATTGCTCATTATCTTGGTGGTCATCGTCATCCTCACATTCATCCTCACATTCAACCAAGGGTTTGTAGTCTGCAAGTAGTATTTAGACTCTATAAAATGGTATACTCAGTGTCGTACGCAGGGGTGGGGTCACATGCATAGTTGCACACGAAAAAAAATCGGCGCCGGGCGCGGAACTGGGCGCCGGGCTGTATTGAAATCGGCGCCGAGCGCCGGTGCCGCGCCCCAATTTTTTCGAAAACGATATATTCAGAAATATACGTCACCGGTGCCGGCGCCCGTGCAAGTATGGTCACTTGCACCCCATTTCTGCTTTGTCCCTTATGCTTAGCCGAATTTAGGAAAAAAATTTCGACGGCGCCCATCGGCGTCTGGCTTTACTAAAATTGTGATTTCTCGGATTTTCATCAAAATTTTTCTCATTTTTCAAGTAGAAGAAAGTTGTGCTAAGTGTTTTTTCGCTAAAATTTATTAAATAATTTAGTTTATTTTAGCACAAACTCAAACTTAGCACAGTTTTAGCACAAACAGAAATGGCACAGTCTTCTTCTTCTTCCCCATTCTCCAGGTAACCTAGAAAAATTTTGCCTGTTGCGCCTGTCGGCGCCGCCGAAAAATAAAAAAGTAGCTTTATAAATAAACAAGCACTGGATGAAATTAGGGTTGACGACGGGACGGGACGTTCCCGTCCGTCCGAACGATATTTTTGGTTTCGTCCCGTCCCGGTGTCCCGTCCCGGTGAAAATTTTGATGCTGTCCCGTCCCGGTGTCCCGTCCCGGTGAGATGCTTGTCCCGGCTGTCCCGTCCGATCACTTGGTAACCCACCTTCAAATAAAAGTCACAGTAATTTATGCAATGGTCGATTGATACTTAACGAAGTACAATCCAATGCATAGGCAGATGCATATCGAATCGCAATGCATCGAATTGCTTGTTGCATACCGAATCGCAAAACATTGCATTTCTTGTTGCAGAACCATGCGGATCGATGGCTGGTACTAACTGATCACTTCTTTTAGCATGCCAGAAACAAGCGACGTCTGGAAGATCGGCCTCTACCGCAAGGGAATTGGTGGCGCGACGTGCCTGGAGTGCGAGAAGACTCTTCCGGAAGAAGCGTTCATCAAGACGACCGATGGAAGCACCAAGCTGCTGATCCGTCACGTGAGCAGCCATCCCGAGTACGAAGCGAAACTGGAGAAGATCAAGGGCGGCGGAGCAGTTGCCACACTGGACAAGTTCATGCAATCGACTTCATCAGGTATGTGACCACTTTCCAGTCTAAACCAAGAATTACATTTTAGGCAGCATCACGAAGCTTGACAAGCGGGTGATCAACTTCATCGTCTCAACGAGTCAGGCATTCAATGTGGTCGAGCATCAGTCATTCAAGGCGCTTCTTTCGTTGACGGATCGTGCAGAGCTGAAAGGTAATCTATTGATTTTGGACATTTTCATTCTCTCATTCCCTTTCAGGACGCCAGCATTACTCAGATCACGTCCTGCCTCGGGTGTACAAGATTGTGCGCGACAAGTACGTTCAGAAGCTGCAGTTGCTTGACGCGATCTCCTTCACATGCGACATCTGGTCTGGTCCAACGGAGTCATTCATCAGGTTTGCGCCAATACAACTTCAATGACAACTTCAAATAACTTCATTTAGTCTCACTGCTTCCGGCATCGATCCCGATTGGAAGAGACAGAAGTTCATCCTCTGCGTGCAGCCATTCCCCGGAAGTCACACAGCAGTTGCAATCGAGGGACAAGTGCGGAGCATGCTTGAGAGCTGGAACATCCCGGACGAGAAGTGTCATGTCTTCCTTCGAGACGCTGGTGCGAACATCAAAAAGGTTGGTCCTTCTGATTATCTGACTTCAACCTACAATAACTGATGCATCTGCTTTAGGCACTCGAGGCTTTCGACATGCGGACTGCGGAGCGCACAAGATGAACCTTGTCGTTGCGGGCGCTCTGAAGGACTCCGACCAAATCAAGCAGTTGCTGGAGAAATGCCGCTCAGTCGTTGGACACTTCAGCCACTCGAATCTTGCCTACGAACGTCTTCAGGAAGAGCAGGAGCGTGAGGGTCTGCCAATCCATCGTCTGGTTCAGGTGATTCTTAGCATGAGGACTTGAGGGTAATAGAATTTTTAGGATGTCGCAACTCGATGGAATTCGTCGTACTACATGATCGAACGTCTCATTGAACAGAAGCAGGCTTTGCGTCTCTATCTGACCCGCCACGGCAAGCAAAGCTGGAGCTCACGGAAGAAGAATGGGACCTGATTCGTCAGCTGGTGCTGCTACTCTCCGTTCGAACAGGCGACTCGACAATTGTGCCAGGAAGACTCTTCGCTCGCCGTTCAACTGCCAATTGGGCGAATGCTTCTGGCGGGTGTGCAGGAATTCTCGTCTGAGGCAGTTGCTCTGGAGGAGGTCTGTACCGAATTGCGCATGCTACTCTTCAGCAAGTTCTCGGTGGAGGCAAACAGGTACATTTAGTCCGTGATTTATGCCAACTACTCATCGGAAATTTAGAGACTACGCGCTGGCTACTTTCCTGGATCCACGCTTCAAGGATCGCTGTGTCGATGACAAGGAGCGCTTCCAAGCAGACGTGCGTAGATGGTGCCGAGAAGAGGGACAAGAAGTGCCAGAACAGCCTACAAGTAAATTATGCATCAAGGCGCGTAATTAAGTTAGTTTTTAGGTCCAAGTCCATCACCCGCACCCAAAAAGAGCAAGACGGATTCATTCTTCGGAGATGATACGGAGTTCTGCATTGACGATGATGAGGAAGTGCATGTCTCGGCGGGTGCAATGGACGAGGAAGTCTCCGCCTACCTCAAGCTGAAGTGCATTCCTCTGAAGCAAGATCCGCTGGAGTTCTGGAAGACTCAGGCAGTTGCTCTTACGAAGGGCCAAGCTAGCGAAGCGATACCTTTCTGCGCCGGCGACGTCTTACGCAAGCGAGCAGCTGTTTTCCACGGCGCGAGGGATCTACGACTACACGCGAAGCCGCTTGGATCCGAAGAATGCGGAGATGCTAATGTTCCTCAACAGGGCTCTGCCGGAAATTGACTACAGCTATTGAGTTGTTATTCCCGAATTCCCGAGTTGTTACTCCCGGTTAGCGAATAAAGAGCTTTGGAATCTGCTATAATTATGGCAAAATTTTAGCATTTTCAGTCATAATTATGGTAAAAATTGTGCAATTTATTTAGCTGTCCCGTCCCGTATCCCGACACTTATTTGGTCGTCCCGTCCCGGTGAAATTTTTGAAGCCGTCCCGTCCCGGTGTCCCGTCCCGGTAAAAATTTTGAGGCCGTCCCGTCCCGGTGTCCCGTCCCGAAAAATTTTAAGAAAATTTTTGTCCCGTCCCGTCCCGGAAAAGTCAAATCTTCAACCCTAGATGAAATGGCCTCAAAAATTTTGGTGATCCCGTCAGAATTTCCTGCATATGACACTGGGTATGTTCAACAGCTCTCACAATAGAGGTGTGAGGTCCTCGAGGTGCAGTAACTCAGCAAAATTATCTCTTTTATTGATTTGAACCTAAAAAAATGTCTGACCATTTGATGGAAAAAAAAAAAATAAATTAGTAGCGGACCCCACACATTCCATTTAAGAAAGCTATTTTATAAATAATTGTAAGTAACCTAGCACAACAGAAGGTGTGAAAGGACTTCTTGATGTCGCTTTTGGGTGTGCTTTATCTGCCAATCCATTAATAGAACCACAAGATTTTAGCAAAGGTGAAGAAATGGATGAAGAAACGCGTCTCCCAACCAAATTATTGTTGTTGTAATTGTTGATAGTTGAAGAAGAATTGCTGAAAGTTATGATTTAAAATATTTTAAGGCGGTTGGCGGGGGTTTATTCGACAATCTGAAAATTCAAAAACCGGATAATTCAACAGGGGAAAATTCAACACCCGCGTATTCAAAAGACGAATAATTCAACAGTGGATTATTCAAAAAGCGGATAAAGGCGCATTCGCAATGAGGATTCTGTTTGCGGATTATCTCTTTATCTCGCTAAAACAGACTACTCACTAAGAATCTCCGAAACAGAATCCTCGCTTTTTAATTTTTTTTCCAAAATTATTCAGTTTGCTTATGTAGTTGCTCACATCATGTAGTTGAGGTTTAGGGCTACCGAATAAGCTATCGACTAAGTGAATGTTGCTTCGAAAATTCAGATAAAATTTCAAGAATCCGCCCAAGAATCCTCACTCGAATTTTAGTGCGGATGCTTGGGCAGATTCTTCATTTGTTATCTCAATTTTTTAAACAACATCTACTCTGTGAATAGCTCATTTGGTAGTCCTGAATCTTAGCTACAGTATGGCACCAACAGAATAATATTTGAAAAATTCAAAAAAAAAACGTTATGGCCGTTTCTGTGTGACAAATCTGATTTAGCATCCGCAAACAGCTTCCTCATTGTGTTTTCGCCTTAATTCAACAGTCGGACTTTTCGCCAAAAATTTTCTCAAAAGGCTCATGTTTCGGCAACTTTTTTTACAGACGGAGTTTTCACCAAAGATTTTCTGCACACCCGGATTATTAAACTGCGATTTGCCCTTTGATTTCTTTTCATGTACAGGGTGATTCAAAATTACATTCACTTTAAAAAAAAATCGGACAGCACAAATCCGAATTTTTGGGTAGCAAGCCCCGGAAACGTTTCCAATAAAGCCATTATAATACGGTGACAACAAATAACAGTAAACATGACAACAGAAAAGGATAACTACAAAGGATTTTTCTCACTCAAAATGCCTTCCGCCAGCTTCAATACACGCTCGAATTTTTCTCGGGAAATCCTCCACAATGCGTTCGAGAGTCGATTGCTGGATCTTGTCCCACTCAGATGCTGATCTTATATTAAAAGAGAAATTGTGAAATTAAAACGAAATCACTAAATCAAACGCCATAGACTTCATCTCTTGCACTCCTCTTTCTTCCCTGCCCGATCCGGCTTTTGTTAGTTAGCTCCTCCGCCAGTTTCTGAGAATCGACGAACCCCATTGCTGACCGTTTGCCTTGCCACTCCGAACAGCTGCCCGATTCGCGCAAACCAGAGACCTTAATGATGAAGATAAACGAAAACGGCGCGTAGCTCTTCTTATTTGACTGCAGCCACATCTGCAAAATTGATAGAAATTAGTTTGATAAACCGACCTCGAACGTAAAAAGAAAACGACAAAAATTAATGCAATTTATGAACTCGGGGACCAATAAGCAAATGAGACGCATGTGGGGAAACAAGGCAAAAACAGGCGTATCAAACAAACAAAAGAACAAGAAAAACTGAAATTTGAACAAAAATATTAAATTTGAAAATGTTAACGTAATTTTGAGTCACCCTGTATTTGCATGGCCCTAGCTACTAACTTTTCGCATTTTCAAGTCTTTCATCTCTGCAAGGGAAAGTATCTGACTGCGAATCTAAGTTTGCTTGTTGTGAAAGTAGCTATACAATCAGCGCTGAAATTTCGTGGCTGAAGAAAGCTTTGTCGCCTACACTCCAGTTCTTTCGAAGTCAGAGTTATCGGCTTGTGATTAACTATTAAGTGATTAACTATCTTTTCCGGCTTGAGTATAGAATCCCTCCAAGCACAGCACTTAGATTGAGGAGATAACTTCATATTAATGTTTCTCGACCCCGATTTCCTGAGAAAGCCGGCTGTTTTTTTAATTCTGAGCAAAAAAAATTCGATCCACAGGGGTATCATGGATTTTTTAGTCAAAATTTCGAAATTTAAACTGGCGCCTTCTAAATTTAATAGGGAATAAGAGCTGTATAGGGAGGGGAAGGGAATAAAAAAGGGGGCCACTAATCACATAGGGCTCACTAACAAGAAAATGTTGAACATAGTTTTGAATACTGGGGCCTGACGCATATAGAAATACTGGTATGCATGTTTTTTCATGCATCCAGAGTCGTTTCCGAGTGATTTGTGTATAAGGTATGTGGGTGTGCGCATCCCAGATCCAAGCCCCCTGCGCCCCCGAAGGGATGCGCACACTCACTTACCTTAAGCATGATTCCGAGCAAGACTCTTGATCATAAAATGCATGTAGAGCCTCTTTTTGCGACTGCCCATGTTGGAAAACATGGTAAGACAATCTAAAAATAAACATTTTTTTTTACGTTTTGCCATAATAGTGAACCCCTTTTATTCCATTCCCGTCCCTATAGTATAGGGCCTATACAGCCCTTATTCCCTATTAAATTCAGAAGGCGCCAATTTGAGTTTTGAAGTTTTTACTAAAAAAAACATGATACTCACCCTGTGTATCTAATTTTTTTTTTAAATTCTATATTGCAACCGCTGTTTCTTTTACTTGCATAAATATTTTTGCCTTCAGGCTAGTTATTCTACTGGAGTCATAATGTGAAGCCAAAAGCTATTTCAAGCTGCTATAGATGCTGCAAATACTCTGTTAAGGATTTGTGCTCCAAGCGCCTGTGAATAAGAAATGGTCAATATCTGGAACAGGCAAGTGAGGATTACGACGACTGCATTGATCTGGCCGATGTTCAGCAAAAGCAAACTGTTAAAAGAGCACTGGAGTCAGTCTGCAGCATCCGTAACGAAAAAAGCAAACTAATGATAAACTATTTAATTTAGTCAAGGCAAAATTTGGGAGCATATAAACTGCTACGATTCGGGGGAATAACGGATCCGCCTATATCTGTTAATTCAAAAGCAAAACGGCACTGATCTCATTGCGATGGGTGGTACCTTTGTGGGATGCCCCGATGGTTGATCCAGGTTCACATGACTCATATCTCGCGTCATTTTAGTTTTGTCAGATTTGTTGGATTTAGCAATATTTTTCGTAATTTTAGGGTTAATTTGTCCTTGCAGTAGCCGCTTCATATGAATCCTAGTGTGTTAAGCTCATGCTATCCCAATTATGCGGAAAGGTGTGACTGCCTGTCACTGGGACTTTTGCGCGTCATTATGGACATACCGACAGTCATATTAATACTTATCCCAATCATTGGGAGCACACTGACTGCAATTTTTCACCACATTATTAGGAACGTATTATTATTGGGGTGAGGGGATAGGGTGGGGGAGGGTCGTACAATGGAATAGAGCCCGATTTTTTGTGTTTTGGGTACTTTGTGAGCCCGTATCTCAGATTTTTTTGTTGCTGTGCAGTAAAAAAATTTTTGTTTAGCAACTCAGCCGTGCCAGAAAAAGAGTTTAAATTTACACAATAACCACTTCAATCTCCCACTACCTGACTAAAAACAAGGCACATCCATATCATCTAATGACTTTTTTCCAAACACACCAACACCAAAAGGAGCTTATAGCCATGCTGTGTGTGCCACCAAAAACGTGATGTGGTGATGTAATACCCATACATGGGAAGTCCATCAAAAAGTGTTTCAAAAATTCAATTACTTTTATTGAGTGCAAATTGAAATGTTAGGGTTGACCAGTAGCAGCAGCTAATCCTCTCGTCAAATTGTTCTCAGAGCCCGTTTAATTCCTTCCCATTCGCACTCCAATTAGCCAAAACAAGGGCAAACAAACTAGTTGTGTTATTCTAACTTAAAAAGAAGGCATTGTTATCAATCATTTATTTGCCAGTCCAGCTGCCTGAATACTAAACTTATTACTCAATTAGGTTGCTTTATTTGCTGTAATTTTTGCTGGTAGTAGAAGCGTTCCATTTATTACTTAGTGTATCACTCAACTAGTATAGCTTTGTTTACTATGGACGCGTCCATTGCGATTTTTATTTTTTTTTAGCAATAGTTGACCTCTTTTGGGTAAGTAACTCGTTGTTTGGATGTCGGGCAAACTCTGCAGAATTAAAATTTGGATTGGATAAATATAATGAGCTTCGAAAAAAAATTGAGGCATCAAAAGAGGCCAAACGGGGCAGAAACGTGACTCACCTTTCTGTCCGGAAAAAAAAGTTACTCAGATTTTTTCCCCGTTTTACCAAAGAGAATGAACTCCCTTAACCATATCGACTATTATGGTATTAGTCCAGTGAGCCAGCACAACATAATCGATGTAATATATGCTATTCACTTATTTATACCAAAAGAAGTCACTTAACCAATTTATTTAGACTATCAAACCCCAATTAGGAGGAACTGAAGCGTGTTCCAATTAGTCTGCTAGCACCTACCTGTCCTCTCCCAGTCCAAGCATTGCGGACTGAGACGACACTAATTGACTATTATTGCTGGCCATATTATCGTTGCTGTTGGATGCTGCTGTTGAGTGCAAAATTGCATTCTGCTTGAGTAGGAGCACATCTTCAAGACTGCCACTATTGCTGTTATTGTTGTTGAGCTGGCCAGTTAGCTGAGCACCCACACAACACAGGCCTGTAGCACTGCTGCTACCTGCAAATAACTCATTTCATAGTGTAGAAAGTAAGTAATTTTTGATGAATGTTAGATTGGAATAAGTGGGCCAGATTGAACTTTAATGTCTAAATCAACACATCCCCTTCCCCCTACACTTTTTTGGAAATTAAAAATAATAGGTTCAAATTGAATTGCAACAACAAAAATGAATTTCAACCGCAAATTTCAAATTGCCGTTTTTTAGTTCTTTGTCGTAAATTTTTATACTAGCGTTTAGTCCCGGATCTCAGGTTTTTGAATGATTATTGGAATTTAGCGATTTAAAGGTTTCAAAAAAATAGCAGTTTCTGGCAGTCAAGCAGTCCTAAAATAATGGAGTTAAGTTTGATCGCTTTATTGAAAGTTGAAATACTGGGCTACACGATGGTAATAAAAATGTTAACAAAGTTACAACAAACAAATTTGTGATGAAATTTAGTGATTCAGTGGTCAAATTCAGACTTTTGTTGGTGCGCTAGTTACAGCCAAAATAAAATGACTAAAACTCCCTCCTTTTTTTCTGTCTATGTTTTTCTATGTTTTAAAGTCACATACAAAAACTCATGTGAATTAATTAATTAGTAAAAATTGAAAAAGCACCTTTTCTTTTATTGTTTTACTTTTTTTAATCAATTTTAATGTAAAGAATCGTAACGCTACAGCTTTAACTAATTTGTATTTTGTTTCGAAGACTAGAAAAAGGCTATCAATTGGTGAATGAGGTTCTGAAAAATCCCGTTTGAACTTACCATTAAAAGGGTTAAAAATTGAGTCAAAAAATTCATTCAGAGATAGGTGTTTTGGATGTGGCAATCCTTGGTTCTGTTAGTGGAGATGGTGTTCCACTTGCCTATTGCTCAAATGCACATATTCTCGCCAACTAATTCTGAATCTACCCTGCTGTGCTATGATTCCCAGTCTCCTCAACCCGAGAGAATGTCCAGGTGTGCGGTCAATGAGGTGGGTATTTGGTAAGATTATTAACTGGTGTAAAAAAAGTTCCCGGTGGGTTTTTAGGCTAATGTTTAGTAACAAATTTTATTTCAAAAAATATTCCAAACATATGGTTTTGTAGCTCTTTCCTTCCTCTACCGAATGATATATAAAGTTTTTATTTTACTCAATAAAATGGCCTCCTTGCGCCTCAAGGCATTTCCAGAGTCTTTTCGGGAAAGCGTCAACGGCATTTTGGATCATTTCTTGGGGAACCGCGTCCCACTCTATGACCAATTATGCCTTCAGTTCCGGGATGGATTTGTGGGGCCTAGAGCAATTCTTTGACTGGAGGTAAGGCCAGGCAA
>JAMRYI010001106.1:0-44828 GCA_029231635.1 Ditylenchus weischeri | reverse complement strand
TGATAGACAAGTTTTAGAGTGGGGATCATGCACGATGCTTGTATTATCGTTTTCCTTCCTGTGAATTTCTTGAGTGTAAAAAGTTTCAAGAAAATAACTGTCATTCACCCATTTGTAAATTGACGTTCCGCCAAATATGTGTGTGTGTGAGGAAGTTGTGTTTTTGTGTGGAGTTTAAAAGCACCGTAAAAAATTTAGGTTTTTTGGCTATAGTTAATTTAATTTTTTTAACTTTTGAGATTTCTAGTTTTTTGCGCTCGTATGTCGAGAAGATAAAGCTCGACCGCCGGTGATTACAAATGCAAGATATTTTTAGTGGTTCGTTTAGCTACCCGTAGTAAAGGATATTCTCGGTACAAAACAAACAAGCGCTAACTTTGTCCACAGGTCGGATCGGGAATAGAGAATGTTCACAGCTCGAAATATCTTACCATTCTAACCAATAAAATATTTTTGACGTAAAACTTAATTTTATTAGGCTCAATTATATGACAACTGACGACGAAGAACAACTCAGGACTTCTTTCTACTTAAGTTAACTTTGGTTCGTTGACAGGAACTTTGGCACTCTCTTCGATTCCTAATTTTCTGTTCCTTCTTCTTGTCAACATCTGTGAAGGCATCGAGAAGTAATCTTTCCAGTCTTGCGTTTTGACTCCCAGCATTCGACCCTTCAAGTGACAGATGGGATCACGTAGTTTTTTATGATCACGAAGACGAGCAAATTGTTTCAATCGACGCTTCGGGGACTAGAACTAACAAAAAATTAAAAAATATTTCAATATAAAAGAAAAGACTAACCACTTCACAGCACAAGGTAAAAGGAACGCCTTTTACAATGCCAAAAACGGCCATGCTGAGTCCAAGGAAAAATAAGACGATCTAATGGAACAGATTAGTCAAAATTAGTAATTTGTAAAATTACAAAATACTCCAAGCCATTGAAAATGCCATGCTCGTTCAAGATATTCATCATAGAAAAACGACTCATTTGGAGAACGTAAAGGATCCGTTGGCAACATCTGCAAAACTTGCAAGCATGTTAAACGGCTACAAAAATCAAGTTGGACAGAAGCTTCTGAAAAATGTAGTGAATGCTAAATTTGAAGAAGTCGAAGAGAAAATACAGCTGGTTGAGGAAGACTATTTTGATGGCGCAGAAAAAAACTGGCGAGGCACGGACACATTAATTGAAGAAGACGACGAGGAAAATGATTACACCGAAAATTTTGATGAATATACCTTGTAAACGGATTATTTCGATAAAGTTTTTGCTTTGTGCGTAAATGCAGGAGCTGCAACTGCAAAACCGACCAAAGACTGAAAATTTGATTTTACATTTAAAAAAGTATTTTTGGAGTGAAAAAAAGTGTCCCGCGCGCGTTTGAATTTGCCAAATTCTCATTGTCATCAACAAGTATGGTCCTTTAAAGGGGCATAACAGCGCGTTACACTGCAAATTAAGTCGGGGACCAGCAATTATTCAACAATCGTCCTTGTTTTCACTCGTTTCATGTCAAATTTGATATTTATGACCTTATCCTACTTTTAAAAAGTAGGCAGAAAACTTTCGTCGGATTAGGTAGAAAGTTTATAGAAAACAGTCATGAGAAAAATAAATTGGTGGTCCCTGCCTTAAATGCAGTGTAACGCGCTGGTATGCCCCTTTAATGTTTTCTCTGCTACCTGCGCAAGGCATGTTCCTGAAAAATTCCCCACTAATAGGGCTTTCGAATAAGCCATCACTTGCCCATAAAACAAGCAAAATTTGAGAATCACAATTGATTTCCGTAAAAAAAAAATTTTTACTGGTATACTTTTTTGAGGTCCTAGAAACTTTTTTTGAACAGTTGTTCAAAATTTGTCCCCGCCAATTCAAAATTTTTTCCCTATTCTTGAACTTCCGTACGGATTGTTCAATTTGTTTTTTAACAAAACAGGGCCTAGAATTTAATTTTAGGAATAGTTTTGTTAGAAACCAAGTTGAAAAATCCGTACAGCAGTTCAATGATTAGGAAAAAATTTTGAATTGGCGGGGACAAATTTTGAACAGAAAGTATGCTTCTTTAAAGGGGCATACCAGTGCGTTTCAAAAACTGAAGGCGGTGGCTAACAAACTTTTTTGAATCGTTCCATTTTTTCACTCGTTTTGCCTCAAATCTAATATTGATCACCTTATACTACTCTAAAAACTAGGCAGAAAACTTAAAAAATCGGTGAGATAACATGTGAAAATTTTTCGAACATGTGAAAATGAAAATAAAATAATAACTGCTGGTCCCCGCCTTTTCTCCGTATAACGCTCTGGTATGCCCCTTTAAAGAAACTACAAAAACAACGTGCCATCTTCATTTCAACAACAAACTGGAATAAAAACAATAACAGACAATAACAATTTTCACCACATACCAACATTGCTTGGATCACCTAAATTTCTAACAGCGTTCTCTTCTTCCTCTGCACTGCCTTCGTCACTTTCTCCGAAACCTACTTCCTCATCTTCAGCTGGTTCCGACCGTTCACTGAATCCCATCAGATAGCCGATTTGGAGAAGAAATTTGGGAAATTTTTGATCGAAGGCACCGTCATCAGATTGTGTGTCCAGAACCATGTCAAATTCTCGATGGGCAAAAAGAATGTTGGATGATAGTTCTCCTGCATTTTGAGATTGCTGTCGAGGCGGTTGGAGTCCGTGACTGAAATCGCTGGCGTTTTCTTCTTCTGCGTGCTGTAGCTAAACTGATCCATATGCAAACTTTTTTGGATAAAGGTAAAAAGTCGGAGGTAGGAAGTCAGGCTTCGGTATTCCTATTCTAACCTTTTATTTTTGTTGTCCAGCTACTGAAAAAGCAGCTCTATTAACTCACTCTATTAACTCACAACCCCTCTAATAATCCTCCATATTAAACTTCTTGTGGTTAACATTTTTATACATCAAAATTCACAAAAACTCATCAACAAACAGAAATATATCATCCTTATCATCTTTAGTCTTCTTCTTGCAGATCGACTTCTTTGAAGAATCTGCTGTCTTCGTAGTCGTTGCGGCCATCTTTCGTTAAATTCTGTTCCCTGATGTTGCGAAGAATGTTCAGTCCCTCTGTATCGATGGATCCCGTTGGTTATAAGCATGTGATGCGGTCGTCCTCAGTTCCTTCGGTTGCTGTATCAATTGCGCAGGCCGAAAACCAAACAAAATCCACAAATTAAATCCAAACTCAACATAAAACCAACCTTCAAACGATCTTGATGACTTCCTTGCTGATTTCTTGCCATTCTTGGCTTAATGTTGGTGATGACACGGCGCGAAATTCGATCACGTTCTTGCGCGCCTAATCGACAGTTTCCAGCTTTGTTCCTGCATCGTTGTTTCAGGAGCGCTTCTTGTTGACTGCACGGCTTTTGTCTTTACGCAGCTGAAGTTCCACGAAATCACTCATTTGAAAGCAACGAAACAACAAAAATTGGGGCAACCAAAAATGGAGTAAAAATGCGCAACAAAAAATATTTCTCGAGACTAAAGTTTCCTTCGGGACTAAAAAATTTCTAACACAATTTTTGTTAAAAGATAACTCCCTTCCCTCTAATAACTCCCCACCCCCCGAAAAACGGTTAAAGAATAACTCCCCATGGGGAGTTAAAGATGATCTATAGGGGGGACCAAGCACTTTCGAAAAAAATTTTTAATTTTTTTCCAAAAATGGTTCAATACTTTTTCTATGGTTTTTTACGATGTTTTGAGCATTTCCGCGAAAAAAAACATTTAAGGTGCCAAACAATTTTGGATCCCAACAATACTAGATCCTCCAATGCGATTTTTTTGCGAAAAATTTTTTTTTCGAGAAAATGCTCAAAATATTGTAAAAACGAGGATAGGCCAGTTTGCGACGCAGCCAGTTCGCGTGTTAGTGAAATGCTGTTTTCCCGTGTATTTTTCGAGTTTTTGCAATTCCGCTCATATGACTTCCTGACATTTATAAACCATCTTTGGAATGTCGCGCGCGAAAAGTATCTTCATATTTTTGAAGATTTTAATCATATTCATATTTTGAAGTTTGAAATTAAAACTATTAAAGTTAAAACAGTGTGTAGGATCCATACTAGCTGTAGGTGGCGAGTCCAAATACTATATAGAGATATTCTGGGCTATCTTCCATTGTAATAAACTTTACGAAGGTTTTCGACCTTAACATAGAATAAAATCTATTTTAAGCCATAAAATTTAAATTTTCGGTTTCTGCATCTAACAGCCTAAAGGTACAATATCGCTCAGACCTCCTCCAGCACCCGCACTTGACTAGTTAAAATTTTGTTGTGAACATGAGTGTGGGTTTGGGGTGGGTGTGGGAGCGGTTGTGTGTGGGTGCGGGATTTTGGTGATTTGGTTTAAAAAATAACACTTTTTTTGGTCAATTATTTACAAACAAGAAGTAAATCACATAACATTGCGAGCTTTTCTGTTGGTCTCATTCTGCATGAGGATGTTTAATTCTTCGTGGAATTCGTTCAATGGGATCCAGAGCAGATATGAACTGAGGCAGCCAGATGAGGGCATGAATCAGACCAAATATATTGACCAGCACCACAGTCTGGAAGAACACCCTGACCAGGTAGGCGGGGATGAAGGGCAGAGTGGTCATGGCCCACAAGGTTGAGCCACCTGCTTGGAGAACTGGATAGCCAACTATGGAAAGAGTCTCAATCACTTTGGCCTCAGCTGTCATTGCCTCTGCACAGCGATGGTAGCGATAGCAAATGTGGATGGAGAAGTCCACCGCCAATCCAATAGCCATGATGATACAGCCTGCAATGTGTCAATAATGAGTTTATAATAATTATTTTTCAGCCTGACGCTGAAATGATAAAAGATCTTCCACGTAGTGATTTACTGCTCGGTTTCTCAAATATGAAATGCTACCCATATCTGACACCCCAAGTAAGGCCTTATCAAAAGGTTTAAACGTAATTATTTTAGACACAAGAGAAAAAAAACATTTTTGCGGTCGACAAACAAATACTATTTGTTTTGAAATTGAGAAGCGAAATTTGTTGCTTACTAAAGATCTCAAAAATATGGCCAAAGCTTGGTCAACCCGCAAAGACAGAACTATTTTGCAGCTGGTTTACTTCTTTTTTGTACATGGTGTCCCAAAAAAACCACCCTACACTTCTAGAACACCCTAGGACCACATTTAATTTTTAATTTTTTGTGCATGATATGTCATCTTGTAGCCCTGGAAATTTCCTAGCCAATGGTATATTAACATACATTGAGTGACAATCGCATAGTGGGTAAATAAATAAAACAAATGAAAAAATCGGATTTTCAATCCCAGAATTTTCAGTTTTGATAAATTGAATCTTGGTCAAAATACTTGGATAAAGTTATATGTATATGTTATATGTAATAATATTTTTGCACTATGTTGTAGCGCAGATCAGAAGCTACAAAACCCAATTTGCAGAACAATTTTTGAAAATATAAATGTTGAGGTATGGTCTTTTGAAAAAAACCAAAAATGACCAAAACCAGTTTTTCTTAATTTTTTCGAATTTCAATGGAGTTGCTGTTTTAATAAGGTCACATCTCAACATTTAAATTTTCAAAATTTATTCTGTAAAAAGGTTTTTGTAGCTCTTGATCTGCGCTACAACCTTATGTAAAGATATAGTTGCAGCGCATAACACTCAAGCAAAATTTTGACCAGTTACAGTGACAAAGGCGCTTGTCAAATTTTCAAAAATGACCTTACTTGTGTTAAGAGCCGAATGCTGAAAGTTTTATATAGCAGTCGAGTGAAAAAATTAAGAGCTAGAAAATCATGAGTTTGGAATATTTTTCAAAATAAATTTTGATATATATTATAAACCTAAAAATACGTCAAGAATTTTTAAGTCAACAAAAACAGAAAATTCGGGGATCGAAAATCCGACTTTTTCATTGGTTCTGTTACCCACTATGCGATTGTCACTTAATGTTTGTTAATATACCATTCGCTAGATAATTTCCAGGGCTACAAGATGACTTGTCATTCACAAAAAATTAAAAATAAAAAGTAGTCCTAGGGTGTTCTTGAAGTGTAGAGGGGTTTTTTTGGACACCCTGTAGTAGATTAGCAAAAACCAAAGAGAGGACTATGCATCGTGAAAAATTTTTAAAATTCTTTATAAATAATGGCTTAATATTTTTTTACAATGCTTCTAGTTCTAGCATGTTTTGATCATTTTCGATAAAAAAAATTGCCTTGAGGGACCAAGGTTTTATTTAGGATCAAAAAAATTTTTGGTCCACTTTGGTTCCCGAACCAATTTTTTAACAAAAAAATTTTAAAATATTGCAAAAAATACAGTCAAAAATATTATGAATAATCATAATAGACAATACCGTATTTCCTCTAATAGAGCCCCCGGGGGCTTTATTTTTTGGATGCCCAAAAATTTTGAAATTGTCAATCAAAAATGGCCCTAACTCTGTAGTGCTAGTCAAAAAATAAGGGGGGGGTGCTCTATTAGAGGGGGGTGGGCTCAATTAGAGAAAACACGGTAATTTTTATTAAAAACAATTTAAATTTTTTCCTGAGGTTTGGGATAATCAACTGCAGAAAAATAAATCAGCTGCAAACAAAGTTTTTCCTACCGCCAACTATTGACTAGACCAAAAAATATACTCTGCGCATATTTCAATGACATCTTCACCAATCTTTTGACCAATAGAGAAACTAACCCATAGAAACACTGTCCAGATCACTGCCCCACAAACAAAGGAAGCCGCACACACCCATTGAAATAGATATAAGTGAAAATGACATGACAAACACTGACTGTTTGTCAGGCAAAAAGAACATGGAGATGAGTGCCATCACAGCAATGGCACTACCCACAGACTGCATACTACTAGGGGCTATGGTCCGCCGTTGGTCAATAAGGAAGGGGCTGAAGATGCCTGCCAAGAAGGCTTTGAACTCTGGGTACTGGTTTAGAATCTCTCGCCACTGGAACAGCTCTGCCTGTCGCTTGTCCCACGAGTCCAGGCCGTAGAAACTGGTTTGGAAGGTAAAGGCTGACACACAAGGCTCGCCGTCAGGGGCACTGTCGTTGATTTTTACCATGCCTAAAATTAATTTTAAAAAATAATTTTCTTTGATGGCTTTGTGGGGCATATATTTAGGCAATTTTTGGACATTTTTTCAAATTCGCGCTTTTTTCGGCGTTATGTTTTTTGGCATATTCCTGCAGTTTTTTAACTTAGGCCTTTGCCTAAGTTAGGCCTTAGGCACGGGGTAGGCCAGCATATGTTGGAACTGGCTCAAATGTGTCGCCCAAACATCAAAAAACTCAGATTCAAAAAATGTTCGAAAATTGCCTTAACGACCAGGCACCGCTAGTTAGATTGATATAACACGCTTCCAAATAATTGTTTTACCATCTGTCAAGAATAGGCTAGGATAGGTCGAGAATAAATTCAAAAACCGTGCAAAATATGCCATTTATCCTCATTGCCCTCGCCTCTCGAAAATCAAAGCTCATTTGGGGCTAAATGGCATATTTGCCCGGATTTGGGGCGAAATTTCGCAGCCACAGTGCCCGTGACGAAAGCGCACAGCTAAATTGCCATAAAATTTAGAATTTTCTTGAGATCTTTTTTTGATCGATGGGAAACAAATTTATTTGGAGGCATGTTATGTGCAAAAAATTAATATGTAATTCTCCCCACAAATTTTTTTTTAAATAATTGCTAACTTGTGTAAAAGTGTTGATAATTAGAAGTGCTCGTTAATAAATTTTCCAAGACACCCACCTCTAAACTGTTGATAGTCGAATTGGTTGAAGAAGTTTCTCATATAGAACCTCTTGTAAAAGTCTCTTTCATAGTTGACGCTAGGGAAGTCGTTGAGGAATCCCTGGTACTCCCACACCCAAAAGTTGGTGGACACTCGGCCAATACTGTAGCCAGTGTTCTCCAGCGTGAAAACCATCTTGTTGAACCTATCAAAATTTTAGTATAATATTTTTCATATGCCTATCACATTTTTATTTCACGGTTGTTGAGTTGGGTACCCGTTTTCGTTTAATTGTATTATTTCAAGGCTTCGATCTGTACTTATTTTGGGGCTCCAAATCATATATCTATACCGTATTTCTTCTAATTGCCGCACATGTGCGCTTATTTTTCAATCACCCAAAAATCGGAAATTTTCAAATTCGATCTAGAGATTTTCGGGTGCTTAACCAAGATCTGAAAAGTGGAATCGGTAGAGCTCGTGGGAGTTAAGAAAATGCATCAAACAGCTTAACAAAATATTCACTCTGCTCCGAGATATAAGTCTTTAAAGTTAGGGGTGTGTGCGGTAATTAGAGACTGTGCGGCAATTAGAAGAAATACGGTATATCTTTTTTTAATTTGACGTCAAAATTTTATTTTTTATCAACAAAAGAGCGATAAACACTGCATAAAATAGCATGTTTAAAATAGAAACTAAAATAGCATGTTTTTGATGAAATCTCGGGAGGACATTAAAACCCACTGCATAGCGGGAGGACATTAAAACCCACTGCATAGCGGGAGGACATTAAAACCCACTGCATAGTTCAGGAGGACATTAAAACCCACTGCATAAAATAGCATGTTTTTGCCTAAGTGTCCTAAAATGTATCTATTTTCGGCAAATGTACAGGGTTATTCAAGAAATTGTAACACTTTCAAACTGCCATAACTTTTTATCCCGGCACGATTTCAAAATTTTGTAAACGCAGATCGACTCAGAATTTCATGGCAATTTTTTTGGTATATAAGGTCAAAACCACGATTTTCGCTTGGTCCCCCCTGTTGTTTGGCTCCTGGTCTGTAGGTGGCCTTTGGATGGACAACAGGGGACCAAGGCAAATTTTCGAAAAAAAAAATTTTTCGGGTGTTATATGCCAAAAAAATTGCCATGAAATTCTGAGTCGATCTGCGTTTACAAAATTTTGAAATCGTGCCGGGATAAAAAGTTATGGCAGTTTGAAAGTGTTACAATTTCTTGAATAACCCTGTACTTACTTTCAAACGTTTTCAGATCGAAGCCCTGTACTATTTACTAGTCCCGCAAAACTTTGACTTCCGAGTCTGTGTATTCAACCTAAAAGTACTCAACCTCCGACTGCCAGGGATAGACTTATAGGGTTGACGATGGGACGGGATTTCGTCCCGCAATTCCCCCATCGCGCACCGAAATTTATCGCAGAAGTTTCATCTCGTTTTCCAGATCTCTAGCCAAAATGCCAGTGATGAAATCGCACAACTGAATTGAAATGTGCAGGATTTCAGCAACTGTAATACATTCGCAAAAACTGTAGCACAGTTGTGGAACTGAAACTATTTTAACAACTGTATTATAGTTAACTGTATTACAGCATCCCGTGAATCGAGTTGGATCCCGCCCGCACTTGACCTAATCCTCAAAAAATCCTGTGCAGAAATACCGCGAAATGTCATTTCTTCAACCCTAGACTCATATAAATAAACTATGAAAGTGAAAAAGTTAAAAAAAGGAAAAAAACGAATTTCTGGTACCTGACTCGACAACCCTATATATATCTCAACCTATATACCTGTTCCTTTGAGTGGCATTTCGGAAATCTGGTGGTTGCATGATGTGGATGCTCGGCATCACATTGTCCGCCCAAATGTACTTGTCTAAACGTTTAGTTATAGGTAAAATGGATATTTGCACATTCTAACCAACCAGCCAAATGTACGAAAGTCTGGATGGGAGAGTTGTCGCGAATGTATTTCTTGGGACTGATGTCCACGCGCATGTTTGTGCAGCCGTAGAAGCTGACACAAACATATAGCATGAAAAACACCCAACTGATCGCCTTGACTTCTTTCCGCAAAATGAATGGAGCATATTTATCTTTGAAGAACTGATGCATGTAGGTAACTAAAAAGCGGCTTTTCGCATGATTGCAAAACAAAAGGCTTTTAAATTTTTAAGTAAAAAGCTTGAAGCAAAAAAGTAGCACTAGTGTCCAAAATGCTGTTTTTACCAGAGCTATACTTCGCTATACTTTCGTTATTTTGTCTGAAATAACCAAAATCAATTACTAAATCGGGTCAGTTGGTCAAGACTAATTCCATGGTGTAAAAATTATCTTGAAAACAAAAAAAATCGGGAAAATTACATTTTTTAAAATTTAGAATTAAAAAGTTTTCAAATAAATATATGTCTAATAATCGGCACGCCAAAGATTTGGTCCATTCTAAAGTGGGCCAATTAAAATGGATTGGTTCAGGATGGTCTGGACACAAGCTGGAAATTTTGTAGGAGAAAAAATGACAAAAGTATTCCTTGGTTCGATGTTGTTTAAAAATAAGTAAATAGGCTAAAGCGTGAGTTACTGCAGTCAAAATAGTGGCCTTATTTGAATTTGCCTAATTCTAAATGCACCTGTGTGCCTAATAACCTACTGAGGGTCTCTCTCTATAAATTTCCCATGCTCAGTACCGAAATTTTCTAAACCTAAAAATCCGACTGTGTTGTTTACCTTGTGCTTGTAACTTGTTAAAAATTGGACAAAAACATACGTTCGTGAAAAGACTCAACAGCCTTCTTCTCATCTTCCTCCACCTCATTCTGGTCACGAGCAACAGCAACCGATTTGTCCTCTTCAACAGCTTTTCTACAACATCGGAAATAGACTTTGATTCCACCTTCTGCCTCTTTGAGCCCTCCATAAACCATGATAGCGGCAAAGAAGGTTATCTGGTATAAGTAGTCCATCATAACTCCAGTTGCTGTCAGAATGCAGAAGTCAGCAACAGCAGGGGTGGGCGACAAAAAATATCCAAGGGCTGTAAAATATGGACAGTACTTTTTTTGCCGCAAATTTGGCCAAAAAAATTCAAAAATTGACTTAGGGGAGCAAGGTGACATTTTAAGTTCCAAAAAATTTGGGGTTGCTTTGGTCCCCCAATGCCATTTTTACTTAAAAAAAAATTTTTTGGCAAAAATGCTCAAAACATGGTTAAAACACGATAGAAAAAATTTCAGGTCATCATCGGAAAAAAAATTAAAGTGATTGGTCATCCCTGTGGTTTTGGCATTTGACTTAGACTTTGCGGCAGAATATTTTCCACAGAAAAAACTCTTTTTTGTGGCAAAGACAAAGTATTTTTCGTAAAATATTTGGGTTGACATTCCATAATTTATTACAATTGGTCATGCATTACCGAAACAGCCAAAGTTGGTGAGTGAAGTAACAGTAATGCTAGCTCCGGCATCTTGCATGGTCATCCCCATACGCTTTTCCACACTGAGGCGAGGATCAGTCATGCGCCATGCACCCAGTAGCAGAAAAGCATCATCCACACCTTACAGATAAAAGTAATTAGTAAAATAGACAGATTAGTAGAGAACTACTTACCGACTCCAAGAATCAAAAAAGGCATAGTGCTGGAGACAGGGTTGAAGGGAAGTCCAAAGTAGAAGGTGAATCCAAAGGTGGCAACTAGACTGAGCACAACACTGATAACACCCAAGAAGGCTTCTACTGGCTTAGACCTAGAAAAATTCCGTCACTTATTTTAAGTTTATTATTTTGCGTGTGTCTAGTGAAGGTAGAAGTCAGTCAAGTTTAATTTTTTGTACTGAACGGTATACGTGATACACCAAAATATCCGGCCAAATTTATTGAGAGCTTTTTTCATGACCTTCATGGTCACCACAATCAGCATCACGGTGTTAGAAAATACTATTTTGAAGCTCAGAGGAATATGTACAGAATGTATCAAGAAATTTCAGGGGTTTAAAATGGCCATAACTTTTATCTAGAGCTATTTTCGAAATTCTGTTTTCGCCAGTCAACTTTTCCCGCCGATAATACTTCTTGGTGTATAATGTTAAAAACACGATTTTTGCATGGTACTCCCTGTGGTTTTGGTCCTGGTCTGCGGATGGCTTCTGGATGGGCAGCGTCCAAACCGAAGGCCAAGCGAAAATCGTGTTTTTGAAATTATAAACTAAAAAAGAAAAATCGATTAGAATAAAAATAATTTAAGAAAAAAGTCATGGCGATATTAATTAGAAAAATCAGGATAGATTGATGCAGGAACATAATGAGTTATGAATTCTTGGACCACCAAAATGATATTTCGGACGAAAGGAGCTCCAGCTCCAAAATTCAGCATAAAAACCACAATGAGAAGAAAAGAAAGACTTCAATATATGGCTATCTTTATTGCTACGAGACAGCAACAGCATAGATTCATGGCGTCCAACATCAACAGAGAATTTTCATAGGATTTATTGCAGGCTTTCATGGATTACGGAGCCTGGTATCTTCCAAGGAAAGTGTTGCAGTTCGGACAGTAGTGATCCACATCCTGGCAAGCATCACAACAGAACGGAATCCAACAGCAACAAGGCAACGTCAGGAAGAAGGCTATCCAGTGACAGATACCATGATGAAGATCAGTTCGGGTTGACACTTGAGCGTTACAGCTGGGACAGTTCAAGACCATTGGGAAGCGCGAAGCAGGCATGCCAGACATTTTCGCAGATTGACTTTTCGATAAAGCGAAATTCAACTGAAAGAGAAAATTTAAGATACCGAAACTGGTGATTCTGGTGAAAAGATCAGAAGATTTTCCAAAAAAACTTAGAAAGGCGTCGTAAAAATCAATAAATTGAGCTTAAAAGTTTCAAGTTGAAACTTAACTTTTGAACACAAACAGTGTCTTCAAAAGTCACACTATCACACTTGGGTCACACTAACTTCCCCGACCTTTTAATCTAAAATTTTGTTTTCGGTTTTCAGATGTTTTTGTACCGTTTTGTAGCTGAGATTTTCCTCTATCGATTCAGTGGTCAAACGTTTCAGTTATAATATAAATAATTTTTGACAAAATCACACCAAGTGTGACCTTAAAGTCACACCTTTTAATATAAAGTGTGGTTTTAAAGTCACGCTTGGTGTAATTTTGTCAAAAATTGTTTTTGACTAAAACGTTTGACCACTAAATCGATAGAGAAAAATCTTAGCTACAAAACGGTACAAAAACATCTGAAAACCGAACAAAATTTCAGATTAAAAGGTCGGGGAGATAGCAGTCAAACCTCGATATAGTGGCCTCACCTCGCGCCTTTGTCCGACACTTTTTCACCCTGATTTTCGAGCACCACTTCTGTTTGACAGTCTGGTCCCAAATATCGTAAAGATTCCGATTTTCCCAGTCGTTTTCAAAAACTGAATAATTTTCCATTTGAAAATGAAAACCTCGATACAGTGTCCCCCTATTTAAAAATTAAAGGGCCACTATATCGAGGTTTTCATTTTCAAATGGAAAATTATTCAGTTTTTGAAAACGACTGGAAAATCGGAATCTTCACGATATTTGGGACCAGACTGTCAAAACAGAAGTGGTAAAACTTCGAAAATCAGGGTGAAAAAAGTGTCGGACCCAAGGCGGGAACGAACTTGAGGTGGGGGCCACTATATCGAGGTTTGACTGTATGACCCAAGTGTGATAGTGTGACTTTTAATGACAAATGATAAATTGAACTTAAAAGTTTCAAGTTGAAACTTAACTTTTGAACACAAATGATATCAGATGATATCAACCGATCACATTTCGGAGCTTCTCAAATGTTTTTAAAATGGTTTCAGCTCAAGACCAAACTTTTTCAATATGAAACATATGTCTTCAAAATAACTTTTCACTCATTGTGAGCCATTGCATTGGATAGATAGGTTGTTTAGCATCGCCTTCCGCAAAAGTATTAAGGTAAAAGTAAGGTGAAATACCACCCTAGTAGCGCTTCCCATATTTATCTATTCAGATTCTTTGGCGCTTATGGTTCTTTCTGTGCAAGCGCTTCTCAGCTTCTCTATCGGGTCGCTTTGCTTCTGCCTGCTTATTTTCTTAGTTGGTTGTCGTCGAAAGCCAAAGAAGAAGAAGGTAGCAAAAGCCATTCCAAAGAAGGAAAAGAGCAGGAGGTCGAATGAAAGAAGCAGAAGGTCTAAAGAAGGCACAGATATTGAAGATAAGCCAAAGAAGGCAGTGTTTTTTTCTTCTTCTACGATTTTTTCGAGTGTCTGCCTTTATAGGCGCCGTCTATAGTGCCAGATATCAAGAGACCCAAGAGTCGGCGTTCAGTAAAAGAAGTGAAAGAAGAAGAAGGCATGCATCCGACGCCGAAAGTGATCAAAGTTGAAAAGGTAGAATCCAAGGTGAATAAACTTTTGAATGGCTATCGAACGCTTGAAACTTTTTTAAGGAAGTCGAGAAACCCAAACAAGTTTCTCTGAAAATCATCACTGAGCCTACTCAAGACGATTCGTTCAAAAAGCCTGAAAAGGAAACGATGGCCGACCCGAAAGATCCGAATTATCATTCTTTGAAGGGCGCAACCAACGATGTTTTCACAAAGAGTAAATTTTTTCATATTCTCCTTCACTCAAAATGCTTTGTTTCGATTAGAAAGACCTGAGGATGAACAGCAATATGAGGTTAGCATTTGACCAACATAATGTTGATGCAGTTGAAACTTCCAGGCTCTAAGTACTTTGAACGCGGTTCCGATTTCTAAGACGCAAGCTTCATTTCCTCCTCCTACGCCAATGCCAAAGTCAAGGGATGAAGCTGATGCAGCCAATGAGGTATTTAAAAGTTCCAGTGTTTTTATTTATTTTATTATTTAGAAGCCTGCCGCACAGGAGCAGCCACCTGGATCTGAAGAGGATGCTAATCGGCCGAAAAAGCGATTGCCATTCAAGCGGCCGGAGATGGGGAAAGCTAAGGCCAAAGATCCGCAGTACGAAACTTTCGCTGACATTGATGACTCGATCTTCAAAGGAGATGGTAAGAAAGCTGAAAAAGCATCCAAGTAATGACTTTGTGAATATGTATTTCGTTGAATCATCTATTGCTTTGTCTCTCTGAAGTGAATAAATAAAATATTTTCTGCTTCTAGCGACACTTTTCTGTGTGGCTCTTTTGTTGACGGACGAGTGGTTGTAGTGGAAAATCGGTCTACCCATATATTTTTCCTAAAAAATAGTTCAATCCGCTCCGTCCATTTTGGTTATGGTAGATGGTTATTAGGTTGATCATAGTTAGAATGATCGTCTTATATGAAAAACAACGGGGGCGTAGGAACATCTTGGCACCCGTCCACTAGAACCATGGTGTTGAAAATGATGAAAAAATGCGCTTGGCATGCAGTTGTCATACGGTGGTATGTGATGTTACTCGCAATTTTTCTGTGGTTTTCTCTGTGAGTTCGTTTTCTGAAGAAATTCTCGGAATAATTTCCCGATATTTTATATCTCCAGGCAACCATTGCAACCATAATTTTTTATATATTAATATTAATTAATATATTAATTACTGTAATAATCTATAAATGAGAAACATACTTCCTTATATCCTTCGCCATATTAGTAAAGTAGACAAAGACCATAAGTTGAAGGGTAGCTGGCAAAGCAAATGGCACTGCTGTTTTAATAATCAGCAAGAGCTCGTCGTCCATCGCTTTGTCACTATAACACTATAAATTATAATAATTTTTTTTTATCCTAAGAAAACTAACTTGTGTGGAATAAACTTGATGTCAGAGACCTGGGTCTTCTCCTCCCAGAACAGATTCAAGCGGTCTCTGTAGGCAATGTAAGCGGCCTTGCTGTTGCCCACCATTGGAAAGGCAATGAACCAGTGGATAGTGAGCACACGAGCTCCAACTATTTCATGCTTAGTGCCTGTCACGTTCACTCCATAGATGATCTACAATCAATTTTTTTATGACTTGTTTTTTTTTGACTTAAAATTTGGATATTTAGAACCGCTTTCAAGTAGATGGAATCTAAAAATTTTAAAATCAAATTCAGTTCCACTGCATTATTGATGCGCAACGTCTATCCCACTCTCAAAGTGCTTTCAGTAAATGTTCGGTGTATGGACGTTATACCCCCAATGTATCATTTTTTAAATTCACCCTTTTTAGGCGCCAATTCAAACCAAAACATTCATTTTCTCTTCACTCCACACTTTCTACACCTTGTTTCGTTTTCTATGTGTCTATGTCCTTTTACATTGATGAAACAATGTGGTATTTTCTTCCAGATGAAGAAATTCAGCTGGGAAAATGCCAACGTGATGAAGAAGCTGCAGCACCGGAAGGACGGGAAACTAACTAAGCATGCCAAACCTCTTGGACATCTCAAGCCGAAGTGTGGAAGTCATTGCGGAAGTCGGTGGAAATCTCCTCTTCAGCCCTCCTACAACTGATAAGCAGCAATTTTTGCGAGGACATTACAGTACAAGCCTTTTTATTTTGGAAAGTTTGTACAATTTTGATTCTAGGTATAATGGATTCCAATGAGGACGAGAATGAGAACACTGCCTTTGCGCCTCAGAAAGACGTTCAAATCGCCAGGAGATGTTCCAACAAAGGTCCAGTCGATTCTGGGAGATGGGAACTGTGGCTTTCGGTAAAATTAAAAATGGTTGTTTGTCTATTTCTTGAATTTCAGGGCACTGAGCTTCTGCTTGTTTGGTTCGGAGGAATAACACGCCTTTGTTTGCTCAACAATCGCCGATTATCTGCAGGAACACAAGGGCGAGGCATGGTGCGGGATCTTTATCCCAGACTTGGCAGATCAGGAGTGTCACATCGAAGACATGACCCATCCGGCAAAGGACGCAAGCGAAGTAGAAAAATGGGCAGAGAACTACGATCTGGCGCCAGCAGCCAAGGTTTTCAATGTTAACGTGCTGGTCTGGAGCAACTTGGGATGTTCCCTCTACACTCCGTCTATGGATGACTCAGTAAGAATGAAAACTTTGTGGAATTATTTGATGGAGTTCTTTGTTACAGCTGGCCAATGAACAAGATAGGAATCTTCCTTCTCTGCCGATCAAATATTCTCCGGGCCACTTCGAAGTCGTCCTTGATGTCTGAAGTATATAACCGCTCATACTTATCCAAGTTATGTCGTGGAATTGTTATTTTGTTTGAAAATATTTATGGTATGTCTTATTTTGTCGAATACAAATGTTAGATCGGAAGTTTAGTGGTGGATGGATAGTGGATTTAGGTGGATGGATGGCGGATTTGAGCACTGTTCGGTTATTTGGATGAATGGATGGTAATTTAAGGTGTGGTTGGCTTAATTAAGGCTTTTTTTACAATAGATCCGTTCGACTGTGCCGTTCGACTGTGACTGTGCCGTTCGACCGTTGATTGTGGACACCAAAACGGCACAGTCGAACGGCACAGTCACGGTCGAACGGATCCATTGTAGACAGGCTTTTAGGTGGATAGACAGTTATTTGAGGCATGACATTGATTTATTAGGGGAGAAGGAAGATGTAAAACAAAAATAAATGTTTTGGTTTGAATTGGCGCCTAAAAAGGGTGAATTTGAAAAATGATACTTTGGGGGGTATAACGTCACAGTGACGTTATACCCCCAATGTATCAAATGATACATTGGGGGTATAACGTCATCACACCAAATGTTCAATGTTGAGATACGCTTTCAAAATTTTCCAAAAATGACCTTGCATTTGGAAGCATTTTGAGCGAAAATTCTGCAAAAAAAGAGACCAAGATAGTCTAAAATTTCGGAAATGAGACTTTTTGGAACAAAAGTGTCTTGGCGCTAAGAAAGTATGTCAAATTTTGTATAAAAATTCTTAAATTTTGCTAGACCAACAAAATGGCCCATAGAGACCCCATAAAACTGACAAATACGTAAAACCCACATTTCCAATGTCTTTTGGTCGGTTGAACAAGTACATTACTGGATAGGACAGCTGTAAATTGGGGTTGATCCTTGAGCCGTTGCTTCGGAATAAGTTTTCCGCATGTTTCAGCCAAACATTCAAATTGTTGTTGCATTTCTATAAAGTAAATATTTTTAGTAACAATTGGAGCGTAGATGACTGACAGGTTCGGTGGGAGCCTTTTTGCAAAAATCTTCAAACTCCCATTCCAGTCCTTCATACTCCATCTTGACAGTCATCATTTCGTTGGTAAAGTCGTAGAGCGAGGCTAGGATGTCGCTGACCAGCAAGTTGTCATAGTCCTTGTGCACCACATAAAACCTCAAAATGTCGTTGTGGATAGGAGCATTGGGCTCTTCTAAAAATATGTTCTTGTTCTAGTTATGCAAAAACTAAAAAATGAACTCTATATGCGTTCGTATCTGCCACGAAAAAATTGCTTTGGTGCCTCGCGTTTATTGGAAAATTTTAAAAATTCTAATTGGTACAAATGTCACAATTTCACAAAAGTAACTCACTATGTGGATACCCATCTAAAGGCAAAAAAGACACACAAAATTTTACACGAAAAAGACCGTTTGTTGCCTTGTTCAGAATTTTATGCTGAGTAATTCTGTGCCGATAGCTTAAAAAAAGTTCCTTTATGCGAGAAAATTTTGCTTTCTAAGTCCGATGTGGCTTAGTTAAAACACTGTCGCTGCTAGGCAAACCTTATATTCTGACACCGAACTCGTGTTCAGCGTTGTCGATTTCCTTATAAAACTGCTCTTTAATTTCAAATTTTACAGTCAAATATCAAAACTCAAACTTTGAATTTTTTGAGCTTTCTAAATTTAAATATTTATTGTCTCAAGTGGTATTTGAAATGGTTACCAAAGCAATAAATTTTAAAAATTGACACCAAAATCGTATGGCGAAGCCAATGCAATTTTTGAGTTGCTGTAAACAAGTGTTTCCGAAAGTAACCCTTAACACTTTGCATTTAACACTTAACACATACCTTTTTTCATATGTTTTGTTTTCTTATCTCAGATGTGTTTACACCGTCTTGTAGCTGAGATTTTTCTCTATGGATTGAGTGGTCAAACACTCAGTTAAAAATGATTTTTGAGGAAATCACACCAAGTGTTGAAAAAAACCAAATGTTAAGTGGACACTTCGTTTTTTTAAACACTTGTTGTGATTTCTTAAAAAATATTTTTTTAATCGATAGAGAAAAATCTCAGCCACAAAACGGTGTAAAAACATCTGAGATAAGAAAACAAAACATACGAAAAAGGTATGTGTTAAGTATTTTTCGGAAACACTGCTGCAAACACATAGAAAGCCCAATCTTACCTTTTTTAACTTTCTTAGCCTTTGGAATGGCCATTTCCATGGGCGGTTTCATGTCTGATCTCCTGGCCACTCTATTGCCACCCACTTTGTCTTCCACAACCAAATTAGTGATAGTCTCCTTTTTCTCAATTGGCTCACTCATTTTAGGTGTTTGCTGGATGGCCTCCTTCTGAGCTGCCTCAGCAGTGAGTGCCTCGGTCATCACAGCTGAAGCTGGCTGGTCATCTTTGGGGAAGGCAATCAGCGAGGGTGGCGGATCCACATCCAACTGGCCTGGCAGCATCCGGTCGTAGGCCTGTTGGCTCTCGAACTCAAACCTGACTGGAGCATCCAGTGGCACAAACAGCTTGTACAAGTCCAGGTTGATGCGAACCATGCCAAGTCCGGGCAAACAGGCTATGGTGAATATGGCGGAGAAAATAAGTATTTTGCCGGGATGGCGTCCCACAAAATGGCCATAGGCTTTGAAGGCGTCTGCAGTGAGGTCGCCGAGACGCTCGCCCAACCGATTGCTGCCCTTTTTGGAGGTGGGCATGGATGGGCTGTAAAATTGGTTTCGAAAATTATATTATCACCAAAATTTTAATTATTCTGCCAAAATTTCAAAATTTTGCTGCCGAAAATTTAAATTTTGAACTTAAAAATAAAATCTGCTGCCAAAGTTAAAAAATGCGCTTGCATTTGGCAGCATCTTTATACAGTATTTGGACTATGAGGTTCCGTCACGTTTTTTGTTTCTTTTGTACTTTTCTCCCAACTTTTTCCTCGCAATTGTTTTTCTGTAAAGTAGGTGCACAACTACAGCGTATCCTCTTTCTTTTGAGTATATGGTTGCCAATACAAACATGTATATTTATGGGGCTTAGACGACCAACAAACTTTGAAATTGGCCAAATTTTTTGATTTTTCAAAACTTTTTCAACTTCCGAGGGTTTGTTACCCTACTTTTTTATAACCATTTTTAATTATGTAAAGTAGGTGCACATCTACAGCGTCTCAGCTTTCTTTTGAGTATAAGGTTGCCTATACAAACCTGGATATTTGGGGGTCAGAGACGACCAACAAACTTTGTGGTGCGGAAAACGAAAAATTTGTGTAATTTTTGCTGGGTATTTTATCTGGGAAAAAAGTATGTAAAGATATACCTATTTTTATGAATAAAGTCATAGCCCCTCATTGAAATTTCGAAATACTATAGAGGCGCCGATAGGCGCCTGTGGTCCCTTGTAACTCAAGATTTTTGTCAACAAATTTAAAACTTTTGGCAGCAGATTTGATTTGGCAGCAAAATAAAGCCCCAATCACTGAAAAGCATTAAAAAAAACGGTAAATAAGCAAAAATTTCCATTTCAAAAACAACTGATGAAAAATTAAATTTCCTGTGTTCACTACAAAGATAAACCAAAAACGTGATTTTCGCTAGTCAAAAATCCATCAAAAAACAACCACAAAAAGAATTAATTTGAACCTAATTAAAAAAGTCAGTCGTTTTGAAGGCTCAAATCTTGATGTTCTTGCCGATCGGCAGCCACTGAAGAAAGTGAAAGAAGGATGGGGGGAGAGATTAGTCAGTTTACTGCAAACTGCCCAGATCTCTTCCTGCCTTCGGGGATCCATCATCCAGCTGCAGCACCACCACCCATTCAGACATCCATAAACCAGCCCCTGTTGTTTGCCGAACCATGGCGCTTTTCTGGTGCTGGGATGGTTGTGTGTCATGACCTAGAAGTCGATCCCCCCCTGCCCACTTGATTCCTTGCGGTCATCCAGCCAACCAGCAGAGCAAGAGTTTAAGAAGATATTAAAAAGAGGCGAACAAACCTTTTGCTGCTAATTTATTTTAGTAGAAAAGAAAATTTTTGTATGGAAAACGCTTTTTTCTCTACCTTTTACTTCTTGCTTTAATGTAAGAGAGGGATCAGAGAACAGAATGGGCAATGCAATGGCTTGACAACAATCATCAAATATTGACGCCAAAAAATGGGACATTCCACATCAACTTAGATTATAAAAGATTCAGTATTTGCAACAAAAAAAACTTTCAGTTACTAATTTTTGTTAAACGTATGTCCAAAAGTGCTACACGCCTACCCCACTCCAACGGCCCACCTCCCCTCCCCAAATTCAAATCTTAGGGACCCAGTCTGTGACCTGGAAATTTTTCGGCAAAATTTTTTTTTGCAGGCATTCTTGTAGAGCGTGCTCAAATCCCTTGTGAATTTGGCTCCCCAGCTCCAGAGTTTTCATTGATCCGGATTTCATTGATCTGATCTGATAGCGGTATCAATGATAGTTTGGATCATTGATAGTCGGATCAGATCAGATCAGTGGCCAAAAATTTGGGGCCGGATCAGATCAGATCAACCGAATTTTTTTAGCCATTATCATTGATCCAGGTATCATTGATACCTGGATCAGATCAGATCAACCGGAAAATTTGCGAACCCTTTATCATTACTTATAAATGGATCAGTGATATTGGAGTTTGGATCAATGATAACTTTGATATCATTGATAAACTCCAGTATCACTGATCCATTTTTATCCATTTTACACCTTTATTATCATTGATCCAGGTATCATTGATACCTCGGATCAGATCAGATCAACCGAATTTTTTTTAGCCACTATCATTGATCCAGGTATCATTGATACCTCGGATCAGATCAGATCAGATCAATGGCAAAAAACCGGATCAATGAAAACTCTGCCCAGCTCTGAAAGCCACCAAATGGTCCATGGGTCAGTTATGAAAAACTATACAGTTATTATAAACTACTATGATATGGGTATCGAGGTGTTTTTAGAACTTTGAGTGACCCTTGTACCGAACTTTGTGGACCTTCAGAGCTGGGGATCCAGATTTCTCAGGAACTTGAGTATGCTCTACAAGTATACGCGCACGAAAAAAAATTATGGAAAATTCCCCTGGTCACAGTCGGGGTCCCTCTCTTGCTAGTACAGTTCAAGAACAACAAAACGCCAAGAATATTTTTCGTGAAATTCAAATTTTTAACAAAAATTTTCTTATCTTACTTTCCTCATTTATGAAAATGTGCCATTCACGGCTTATGTATGCAAAAAATACACTCCCTAACTATCTTTACTCTGTCAGAAAAACTTAAAGGGGCATGCTCACCTGTTACAAAATTTGTCCCCGCCAATTCAAAAATTTTTTTCCTAATCTCTGAACTTCTGTACGGATTTTTCAACTTGATTTGTTAACAAAACTATGCCTAAAATTAAATTCTAGGCCTTGTTTTGTAAGAAACCAAGCTTAAAAATTTGTATAGAAGTTCAATGATCGGAAAATTTTTGAATTGGATGGGACAAATTGTGAAATGGCGACCATGCTATTCAAGCCTAGACTTAGGCTCATGGTAGGCTAGCGCATGTTAGGACGGGCTCAAACGTGTTCCCCAGACCACATATTGGTCACATGATAGTTTGGCGCTGGTGCAGAATCGGGTGAAAATTTTGCCTTGGTACCTCGTGTTGAAATTATTCCTGCACTAATTTTTTCGGTTCTTTTTTGGTTATCGGGACCATAGTTGGATCGCCGCCCCCGCCGCCGGCGGCGCCGCCAGGCGGCGGCGAAAATAAGTCTACCGCCGGCGGTGGCGGCGGCGGTGGTGGTTTTTCGGAGATGCACAACTATGATCGGGACCCCATCATTTTCGAACCCACCGAATTTGCCATTTAATATTGCTCGTTAAGATATGGAATCGTGAGAATTGTGCTTTAATTAATAAAGTAGGATTAAAAAAACTGCTGAAAAAATAAAAATTTCATACCTTGTTGCGTTTGAAAACAATTACGGAGGGTGGTCCCGATAACCAAAAAGAACCATTTTTTTCGCATTTACATTCTTCATACCCACTTGTCTTCGGAAAATAGTTTTCAAACAGAAATTAATATTTTAAAGTTTTATTAAACACAGAAGCACAAAGTTACATATCATTCAATTTAAGGTTCATTATTATGGATCGTATCGATCATAGAGATTCTTTCAAAGAATAATAATTCGAAGATGTTTTTGTTCTCAGCATTACAGTTTTGTCTGAAGACGGCATCGGCGATATATAAAGATTTTAATGGCTCACTTGTTCCACGAATTGTCGTTATCGGCTCACTTGTTCGACGAATTGTCTTTATCTTATGCTTGACATGGCTCCAGAAGCCTTCCACCTTGTTGGTGTGCACGCGTGGCATGTTGTTCTGCTAATCACGATGAGTCCTAAATGAAATATGTAACATACAGTCGGACCTCTATATAGTGATACCCCTCGGGAAGGGCCCGAGTTACCGTATTTTCTCTAATTAACGCTCCCCCCTGATTCAAAATCGTGTTTTTGGCATTGTGTTTTTATCCCACTTTTTGACCATTTATCTCAGGCAAGTTACCACCCATTTTGTAGCTAGAAAGATGAGCTACAAAATGGGTGGTAACTTGTCTAGAAAGATGAGCTACAAAATGGGTGGTAACTTGTCTGAGAGAAGTGATCAAAAAGTGGGCTAAAAACACAATGCCAAAAACACGATTTTGAATCAGGGGGGGGGCGTTAATTAGAGAAAATACGGTATCACTATATAGAAGTTTATTATACCGTATTTCCGTGGTATCACTATAAGGAGGTTTTACTTAAAAGAGTCCCAGAAACACTTATCATTCAATTGAAACATACTTATTCTATCATAACATCAACAAAAAAAAACAAAGTACATAATATCAACCATTCAAAGTAAAATAACTCGTTATCTTGGCTTGTTTTTGATTATTGTTTCGCTCTTGATAGAAATAATGAAGGCAGTTTAAAAATTAAGCACTCATAGGTATATAAAAAATCATGTGAAGACACAAAATTTTTTAAAATTTATGATGTATCACTATATAGAGGTCAATTTGAGGCAAATTTATGGGTCGTGTACCGGAAAAGTTATCACTATACAGAGGTATCACTATATAGACGTATCACTACATAGAGGTCCGACTGTAGATGATTTAAAAACGATATTAAACCTAGCAAATATTCTCTTGTGGCAGATTACATAGTGTTTGTACCCAACTAGTACCCAATCTGTTTCCCAGGTTTTCGAAATGCAGGCCAGTCATCTGAGATTATGGTCGTGGCTCGCTTTAAAGTTTTTTCCCTTCGCTTTTCGTCCCTCGCTGTCCCTCTTTTTGAATCCATTGCAAATTTAATGATTTTTTTGAGACTCCACCTAACAGACCCAATATAAGCCTGAAAATCCACATTGCTATTACTTCTTCTGCGGGTTGAGTGCGAAAACTCTGTCACACTATCGACCGAGATGTTGATGTTATTTAGAAAAAATATCTTGCACTCAAAGAAAATGTCATGGACCAAACTTAAAGGATGACGATGCCAAGAGGAGGAATGATCCAGTTGTAAAGTATGGCATCCGAACAAATTCGGCCAAGTCAATAACAGGCAGGTGTCACGACGCCGTGAGCCCTTAATCCCTTTAAAATTCAAAAGGCGCCAATTCAAATTTTTCAAATTTTGACTGAAAAACCATGATAGGCCCCCTGTGGTTCGAATTTTTTTTCTCAGAACCAAAAAAACAGCCGGCTTTCTCATAAAATCGGGGTCGAGAAACACGAATATGAAGTTATCTCCTCCACCTGACCCTTCCCCGTGGGGGGAAAAAGTCAAGCAAAAATTATCATGATGTTAATTTTAAACACGGTATAAAAAGACGAATTTGAAATTTTAAAAGTAGTTAATTTTTTGACACACCTTCTACGAGGTATACATGAATAGTTAAAATAAAGTGCTTAAGTGTCTGCCTCTTTGTCTAGAGCGGCACTAAAAGTTCACTGACAATGTCAACCAAAGACTTTCAGATGTGTATTTGCCAACCTTTTTATTACTAAAATTGTGCAAACATCTGCCAATTTCGATAATTTGGGCAGAGCTAATTTACTAGAATTCGGCTAATGCACTATTCAAATTAATTTTAGAAAATGTTTGACTAGTAATATTGATGTTTTTAATTTTCGGACATTTTGATATACTGAAGTTTGTGAAACAGTGATTTAAAAAACAATGTACTTATAACAAAATCAATTCAACATCATTCGCTATTTACAAAGCTTTTTGTTAAATAAAATGTTGTCATTCTATTTTTAAATAATCTAAACTACCGTATTTCCTGGAACAGATTATATACCCAGAATGGAAAATTTGGGAGAAGATGTCCTTTTTTCGCACAGTGAACAGATTCTCCGATCAACAGTAAGAATTTTTTAGTCTAGAAATCTTGCTTTTTTTGAATGATAAAACCTAGGATGCGTGCGGCAAACGTGACACCGTCTGTTGTGAAGAAGTCAATGCCAAGAAACTCAAGCTAGATGCGGATATCGAGCGTTTGATGGATGGCGCCTAAAGCAACAAGAAAATTTTCCCTTTGGCCTTGGAAGTTTGTGAACTCCTTCACCAAGTCAAGGACGTCGTCGGAAAGCATGTTTTCTTGGAGTGCAAAGGAGGTTTTATCTATGATAGCAATTTTGCATTAACAAATTCAGCGGAAATTCGGGGCCTGATCGGTAAGTTGGAGAAGAGCTCTCTGGAGGGATCTATCAAAAAGTCTACAGCCATATTGCTCATTGAAAAGTCCAGCCTTGGATCGAGCCAGAAAAAAGCGTGGCAGCGATCAGCCTTCGAGAATTCTAGGAATCTATGATGGATTAGTTTTGCTTGAGTGAAGGTGTTGCTGTTTAGCACTGCGTTAATTAAGTTCACTTCTATTTTCGGAAGATGACGACTTATTATTGTTTTGCTGACTTTAAATCTATAACTACCGAGAATTCTTGCTTCTACATCCTTCAATTTCATCGCTTTATTTTGAAGCCGATTCAGCCAAGCAACAACATCAACATTGGACCATTTGAAATCAACTGGCTTCATATTTTTCTAAAAATATCGTAAATAGTAACAACAAGTGAAAAATCAGAAGGGCATATCGCAAAAAAAAAACACAAAACATTCGGTTATACGCCATAGGACAATTAAAAAATACAAGAATGTAAAAAAAACACCTTAATAAATTCACGAAAAACAATAGGGAGGACCAAGGCACTTTTAGAATGAAAAAAGCCGCGCAAACGTCCCTTTACCGAATTCTCGCTAAAGCTGATTGAAATTTCCTTTCAACACAACTACACCTAATTTTTTCTTGCGTCGTTTTTAGAGCCAGATTATTGAAATATAGAAGCCCCCTTTCCAATTGAAGCCCCTTTCTAACAGAAGCCCCTTTGGAGGGTGATCGAAATATATAAGCCCCAGGGTTTCAATTAGAGAAAATACAGTTAGATAAAACTCGAAAAATTCAGTGTTTGAATATTTGTTGTCTTAAGCGGAATTTGAAATTTGACAGTGATTTATGAACCTTGAAAGCACTTTTTTATGCAAATAAAAAAAGGGAAATAAAAAACTTTTTTTATTTCACATGTTTGACTAGTAATATTGATGTTTTTGCTTTTCGGACATTTTGATATACTGAAGTTTGTGACACAGTGATTTAAAAAACAATGTACTTATAGCAAAATCAATTCAACATCATTCGCTATTTACAAAGCTTTTTGTTAAATAAAATGTTGTCATTCTTGTTAATAATCTAAACTACCGTATTTCCTCGTTTTGGGAGAAGATGTCTTTTTTTCGCACAGTGAACAGATTCTCCGATCAACAGTAAGAATTTCTTAATCTAAGAAATCTTGCTTTATTTGAATGATAAAACCTAGGATGCGTGCGACAAACGTGACACCGTCTGTTGTGAAGAAGTCAACGCCAAGAAACAAGTCAACGCCAAGAAACAAGTCAACGCCAAGAAACAAGTCAACGCCAAGAAACAAGTCAACACCAAGAAACAAGTCAACGCCGAAAAATAAAAAAACTCTTTTTTTATTTCACATCCTATACCTCATTGGAAAGCCCATGATGTCAGCGTCACTTTACTATATAGCAAGCACTAAAAACCTGTCATAAATTTTCAACGCGCATGAAATTTAGAAGTGGGCACTCATTTTTTATTGATTAAATCTGTTGGAGAATCACATACATTGAGGTGTGTTTAGATGCAAGGACGCCAGGGCTAGCAAAGATCCACTGTGAGCATATCTTTCTATCTTTTCTTGCTTTTCAACACACTATTTCCTATCGCCAACCCCAATAATAGAAGCATATGAAAGAGGAGCTCTCTATATCATGTTGACATGACTTTTATTTGTGATATCACTTGTAGCAGGCCTCAAAAAAGGAAGCATTCTATCCGTCTTGAAAGCCTACAATTTTTTTATAATTGTTCATTTTCATGCAAGATTGTTGTATTGTCAATTTGTTTTATTTTTTAAAATTTGTTTTCAATAACCCGTATTTGCCCGCAAATCAAAGACGCATTTTTTTTTAAATTCTGAGCTCAGATTCGTGTTTTTCAGGGTCGATCTACCACAGATAATGGTTGGTTTAAAAAAATCATAAAAGAATTAAAATTTTTGGCCTTCATACCTACTTATGTTTATACACCATATGCAAATCTTATGCCCGAAATTGCTTCTTTAGGCCAAGTCACTGTAGAATTGTGGCCTAGACCCAATATCGATTAGTTCCGAATAAATAAGGGAGCCACACTGCACTGGCACATGTAATCATAAAGCTATAAATTTGTATGTAAATAACTTTATTGAAACTTTGGTCAGTTTTTATTGCAATTTGCTTGTAAAGGGGGTGTAAAATCTATTTAGGTTTGAAAATGTGGTCTCGCTGATGCAGTGGATGCAGGGTGGCCATCAGGCATGTGCACGGGCCGTACTTTTGGTGGCCCGGCCCGGCCCGGGTAAAAATATTTTCGGCCCGGGCCTAGTCAAAAAAAATTTAGCCCGGCCCGGCTACCAAATAGTCAACAGTAAAATTCACACAATCATTTTTTGCGATAACATTTATTAAGCAACATCACTCAATTAAAATAACATTTTCCATTAAAGATCGAACTTCGAAGTCCTGATTGCTCATTGTTGATTAGTTACGCTTCTAAAATTATTCATTGAAATATGGTAATCGGACTGTAAATGAGAGAGAGAGAGATAATGAGAAATAAATTGGGCACAGTTGAAACAATTTTCATGAAATTAAGTTTAAAAAAAGGTGGGAGTTCTAACCTTTATAAATTTTCGGGCCGGCCCGGCCCGTGACTTTTTCGACCCAGCCCGGCCCGGTTCGTGGGGGTTTTGGAACGGTCCGGCCCGTGCACATGCCTGGTGGTCATATCATTTTTTTAGAAAAGAGGGTATGCGATCACAAAAAGAGGGCATTTACAAGTAAAACTCTGGAAAAAGAGGGGCATCATGCATATTTCTACTACGCAACACTTAAACTAGTTCAACATGCAAAAAATTGCACAAAAACGACACTTTCAGATTTTTTCTATTTCACTAGAGCAAAACAATCGGGACATATAACATTAAAACTAACTCATTCAAACCAATCATACTTCTCGCTGGATTTTGCTTTTTCAGAAGATCTTTCTTAGAGAGGAAGTAGTCGAAAACGTCGATGCAATCCAAATCGGTGTTGATTTTGACGGAGATGAGAGTATTCAACGTGTCGAGATTCAATTATTGAAAGGCGGGTTATCAAATCCATTCGCAAAACACAACAAGAAAAAAGAAAACAACAAAAAGTGGCAAACACAACAAGTAAAGCATTCCGTTCATGTAGAATTTTTATTCGATTTTGCAATTTTCTGCCCTCTTTTTGTCAAATAAAAAGAGGGCGAAAATTTCAAAAAGAGGGCATTTGCCCTCTAAAGAGGGTATTATGGCCACCCTGAGTGGATGTGCGTTTGTGTTTTATGGCCCAGTGTGGTGCGCAGGTTCGATTCCACCTGGTGGCACAACCTACTTTTTTGGATTGTTATCGAGGTGATTCGACTTGCGCCAGATTTGGAATCAGCGACCCTAATTACCCCTAGACATTTTTCAAACAAGCCGAAATAAGTAGGGTGCTGCCAGATTGAATCGAACCTGCGCACCATTTTGGGCCATAAAACACAAGCGCCACCGAGGCAACATTTTATTCTCTCTAATTATACACCACCCTCGAGGAGGGCTTGAAAAATTTTACACCACTCTCTAATTTTACACCACTCTCTAATTTTACACCACTCTCTAATTTTACACCACTCTCTAATTTTACACCACTCTCTAATTTTACACCACTCTCTAATTTTACACCACTCTCTAATTTTACACCACTCTCTAATTTTACACCACTCTCTAATTTTACACCACTCTCTAATTTTACACCACTCTCTAATTTTACACCACTCTCTAATTTTACACCACTCTCTAATTTTACACCACTCTCTAATTTTACACCACTCTCTAATTTTACACCACTCTCTAATTTTACACCACTCTCTAATTTTACACCACTCTCTAATTTTACACCACTCTCTAATTTTACACCACTCTCTAATTTTACACCACTCTCTAATTTTACACCACTCTCTAATTTTACACCACTCTCTAATTTTACACCACTCTCTAATTTTACACCACTCTCTAATTTTACACCACTCTCTAATTTTACACCACTCTCTAATTTTACACCACTCTCTAATTTTACACCACTCTCTAATTTTACACCACTCTCTAATTTTACACCACTCTCTAATTTTACACCACTCTCTAATTTTACACCACTCTCTAATTTTACACCACTCTCTAATTTTACACCACCTTCAAAAAGCTAATACTAGGTAATTACAAAAAAGCAATTTTAAGAAGAATGCGCGTGAATTGGCTTCTATTGAAACCCCGCTTGTGGAAGAACTGCTTGGTCTTGGGCTGGTGGATGAAATCGACGAGGCAGAAGATCAGCTCAATGGATGTGAAAGTGATTGTTCTATTGATTGTTAATTTCGTCTTTTTGTTCATTTTCATTTATGCCCGTCGTGGCGAATAAAATGTTTGTTAAGTCTGTTATTAGCTGGTCGCTTGAGGGGTTGAAAAATTTTACACCACTCTCTAATTTTACACCACTCTCTAATTATACACCACCCTCGAGGAGGGGTTGAAACATTTCACACCATGGTGTATAATTAGAGAGAATACGGTAAGTAGCTTTTCACCCCCTTTAAAGCTGTTTTTCTGAAAAGATTTTGAATTTTTTTAGAATATTTCAAACATGATTTTCTCAAAAAGTTTTACTTTTGTTGCACTTTTATTTACAACTCTTCAATACCAACGGGTGTCTAGTGAAAAAGTAGAAGTTAAAGAAAAAGCAGTGTATGAGAGATTGCCTGAATACTGTTTTGCAAAATACAGCCCAGGTACTCCCGATGATAATGCGCTGCACATGGATCTGCCTTGTGAGGATGATATTCCTGCTGAGTACAAAAAAAATAAACCAGATGTGTGTGGATTACTGTTCAAAAGTGCTATAGGAGGAACAGACAAGGATACTGACTCGCTGTGTATAAATCCAAGTAATATTCAAATACATAAGCATAGACTTGTGACTTTTTTTGAAAGTTACCCTTCATTTTGTAGCTGAAACTGTTAGCTACAAAATATCTGGTTAACTTTGGAATAATAAGGACTATCTAGACTATCAACAAGAGATTTTGTGGTGTGCCAAAACATGCAAACTTTGCTGCCTTCGCTCCGAATATAGCTGTTCTGACAGACGTAAGTGTAATTTGGTGTTTTTTTGAAATTTTCGGGGCTGTAGTTAAAACACTTTAAATTCACCCTTACCTCTAACGGTAGTAAAAAAGCTAGAGCTTAACACTCCAGTTGTCATGTGTGGTAATTGCCATTTTATACTCAGAATAGAAATTTGGAAAAAAAGCCGGGATTGTACGCATAAAACATGTTGCAATTTGGAAGACTTTTTTGCACTCCAACGTCAACACTTCAAATCGATTGTTTTCTGTGAAAACTTTAACTTGTTTATGTTCATGATATCTCAAAATATTCCTGCAAATTTCAACAGGGCACTGCTTATTCGCTAAACATGCAGATCTATGAATTTTGGGGTTAAATCAACTAAGTTGAACTGAATTTGCACGACCCTGTTTTTCAGAATATAAAAATATTCTGAAGACTTCTGGTTTTTCACTTTTTCACAGGTTTTCTTGGCGGATTCGTATTCAGCGTGGTCGATTTACTTGTAAAACTGCTCTCACGATAAAGACTCACTGTCAAGTTTCAAATTCCGCTCAGGACAACAAATATTTGAACAAGGTCAAAGAAATTTTTCATTTCCTTAATAAATGTCGTTTAATGTGTTGCCAATTTCGTGAACATTGGCAATAAATTACAAAGCTTCAAATCGGTGCAGAAAAGAAATCCAGCTTTTTGTTTAGAGCTTATGATTTCTAAAATATGGCCGCTAGTATAAAATAACTCCCACCACCACACCCACCAAATCAGACCTTCTAAAAATCGTTGTAACTACCCTTTGGAACAACAAGTTTAGGCTTAGCCCTTAGGCTTAGGGGTAGACCAGCGTATGGAAGTTGTGACTAATAAGTGTTTTACGCACTTTTTCTGGGGTCTGGAACATATATTTGGGTGCTCTTTACTTAGGGGTAGGCCAGCGTATGGAAGTTGTGACTAATAAGTGTTTTACGCACTTTTTCTGGGGTCTGGAACATATATTTGGGTGCTCTTTACTTAGGCTTAGGGGTAGACCAGCGTATGGAAGTTGTGACTAATAAGTGTTTACGCACTTTTTCTGGGGTCTGGAACATATATTTGGGTGCTCTTTACTTAGGCTTAGGGGTAGGCCAGCGTATGGAAGTTGTGACTAATAAGTGTTTTACGCACTTTTTCTGGGGTCTGGAACATATATTTGGGTGCTCTTTACTTAGGCTTAGGGGTAGACCAGCGTATGGAAGTTGTGACTAATAAGTGTTTACGCACTTTTTCTGGGGTCTGGAACATATATTTGGGTGCTCTTTACTTAGGCTTAGGGTAGGCCAGCGTATGGAAGTTGTGACTAATAAGTGTTTTACGCACTTTTCTGGGGTCTGGAACATATATTTGGGTGCTCTTTACTTAGGCTTAGGGGTAGGCCAGCGTATGGAAGTTGTGACTAATAAGTGTTTTACGCACTTTTTCTGGGGTCTGGAACATATATTTGGGTGCTCTTTACTTAGGCTTAGGGTAGGCCAGCGTATGGAAGTTGTGACTAATAAGTGTTTTACGCACTTTTTCTGGGCTCTGGAACATATATTTGGGTGCTCTTTACTTAGGCTTAGGGTAGGCCAGCGTATGGAAGTTGTGACTAATAAGTGTTTTACGCACTTTTTCTGGGCTCTGGAACATATATTTGGGTGCTCTTTACTTAAGGCTTAGGCTTAGGGGTAGACCAGCATATGGAAGTTGTGACTAATAAGTGTTTTACGCACTTTTTCTGGGGTCTGGAACATATATTTGGGTGCTCTTTACTTGGCTTAGGCTTAGGGGTAGACCAGCATATGGAAGTTGTGACTAATAAGTGTTTTACGCACTTTTTCTGGGGTCTGGAACATATATTTGGGTGCTCTTTACTTGAGTTTTAGAAGGCATAAGTTGGGGGTTATTCTATACTAGGGTCAAAATATGCAATTTAAGTCACTTTTCGGAGAACAAGAAACAAGAAAAGTCACCTGCGATTAATCAAATCCCCATGACACCCCTACTTACCGTAAAGTGTTCTAATAGAGCCGCCCGCTCGATGTTGAGGGTCTGAATCTCGGAGCAGAGTCAATATTTTGCAAAGCTGTTCATTGCATTTTCTTAACTCCCACGAGCTCTACTGATTCTGCTTTTTAGATTTTGAACAAAAATCTCGAGATCGACCCAAAATTTTCTCGATTTTCGGACGGTTGAAAAATTGAGCCCACGGGGGCTCAATTAGACAGGGCTCCCAAATGTCCTTATTAACCCTTTTTTGCCTACGCGTAGAAATTTCTACGTGCACTTTGAAGCAATTTTTTGCACTTCATCTTAAGCATGAATATTAAGTATTATATGTCATTTTGTAGCTAAGAAACAGCTGAATCAAACAATATATTCAGTTTTACCAAGTTATCTATTTATTGTTACAAAAATTGAATTTGAATAAGAGCAAAATCATCAAAAAATATGTCTTATTGTTGCACATGAAATTCTTTGAAACACTTGTCGTGTAGTCCGACATTGCACTTTTCACACATCCTGCTGGCTCTACCCTTACAAACAGCACACACAAGCGCTGATTCACAGGTGACAATCCAATGGTCGAGCCTATCGAATCGCACACTGTCGGTCACCCGCTTGGAGGTTACTTGCCTGTCCTGGGAGGATCTCCGTCCAGGGCCTGTTGGTGGATTTGCGTACATACGCAAGTAGGATGTGGCAACATTGCGACGAAACTCTAAATAATCACACAAAGTACAATTATTGAAAGAATATTGTTTTGATTCTACCTGTTGATTCATCCATCTGATATTTACAATATCCTCGTGGCTGGTTTGTGAATGGACAGTACAAAGAAATAATAGTTTCAAGACAAAAAAAATAAAAATGGCCAAAAAATGCAAATTTATCAATAATATCAGGTTTTTGACTTCATTTTCATAATAAAACTGATAATTTTACCTCTAAATACGACCTTTAGAAAAAATATAAAAAAATTCAAAATTTTGAAATTTAATTCCGGCAAAAATAGGTTAATAAGATTTGTCCTTATTTTGAGACCCCAAATCTTATTTTTTTTTCAAAATTTTACGTTGAAATCTTATTTTCGGTGGTCATAAGAGCAATAAGCACTGGATAAAATGCCATTTTCCCCAAAATACCCTAAATATCCTTATTTTCAAAATTTTGATTTGGAGCCCTGCTATTAGAACATTTACGGTGAAAATAAAAAAAATTCAGCTCCAAAAAATAATCTAACTCAGTGTGAAGACTTAAAAAAAGACAATAAATGTGAAGCGGAGCCGCAGAAAGCTAAATTTTGCTTACAATCTTGTGGAAGATGTGAAACTGAGAAAGATCATTGCGAGTAAGTTTTTTAAGAAGGCCACATCAAAATTTTTTTTATCAAAGTCCCAACAAAGAGTTTGTTTTGACAAATTTGTCAAATTTGTCTTGGTCCCCCCTGTTAATTCTTTGTCAATTAATTAACAGGGGGGACCAAGGCACATTTTGGCAATGGATTGTTCAGTAGGACCCAAAATTGTATTTTAAGAAAGCCCTGATCTTGACGAGGACTTTTATAATTTAAGAACAGTTTTATTAGCAATTAGAGCATCAGATTCTCCATGAAAGTCTGCATCAGAACCAGCTGGTCTCACTGTCAAGCCTTGGTGTGTTAAGAAAGCATATCTAACACACCCAGCCATGACTGTGAGACATCGACCAATTTTCTAATAACATCAAATGTGAGTTGAGTAGAGGCTGAGTATTTTGCACAAAAATGTGCACATGTTCACATTCCGTACTTCCCATATTAAAAAATATTAATTCTGGGCTGAGACATAAGTCCTCGGAGGAGATTCGTTATTAGAGAGGGGCCGGCCCTAGTAGAGAACCAGGAGTTTTTTTCGCCTTGGTCCCTCCTGTTGTTTTATTTTTTAGGCTTAGGCAAGGTTAAGCCAGCGTATGTTAGGACGGATTCAAACATATTTTAGACTCATGTTTAAATCCGTACTAACATACCCCGGCTTACTCTTGTTTGAACCTAAAGCATGAAAAAATAAACAACAGGAGGGACCAAGGCAAAAACCCTCTGCTAGGGCCGAAGGGCCGATTCAATAAGTGCGAGATTCGCACTTTGCATGGCAATTAACGAATTCTCGGCAAAGCAATAGTTCACGAGTAAAGCCTTTATTTACAGAGACAAAAACCTTGGTTGCGAGTACATGAAAGGTATGTGCTCGGAAGACAAGCATAAACTCAAAATGAATCGAATTTGCCCCAAAACTTGTGACCGAGTGAACAACAACAATTCTGCATGCTCTAAAATTGCTGAACTGCATCATTTCCGCAGGGAGCATGCGCCTACAAGTAAGTTATTACAATCATTTTTAATATCATATAGAAAATTGTTTTTGCATTCTAGAAAAAGATTGTAAAGACAGTGGTCGCGCCTGTGCCCAAAACGTTATGCTCTGCGAAGACGAGGTGGGTTACTATTATTTTGAAATAATTGAACCAGGGCTTCGAATTAGTAAGAAAGAGACAGCAAGGAGGTCTGTTTTTTGCTTCGAGTGTAATAAGATCCTCTATCCACACGGGGCGGTTTCGCGGCCATGTGGCCCCTTGAAAGACAACAGGGGGGACCAAGGCAAAATGTGGCCCCTTGAAAGACAACAGGGGGACCAAGGCAAAATGTGGCCCCTTGAAAGACAACAGGGGGACCAAGGCAAAATGTGGCCCCTTGAAAGACAACAGGGGGACCAAGGCAAAATGTGGCCCCTTGAAAGACAACAGGGGGACCAAGGCAAAATGTGGCCCCTTGAAAGACAACAGGGGGACCAAGGCAAAATGTGGCCCCTTGAAAGACAACAGGGGGACCAAGGCAAAATGTGGCCCCTTGAAAGACAACAGGGGGACCAAGGCAAAATGTGGCCCCTTGAAAGACAACAGGGGGACCAAGGCAAAATGTGGCCCCCTAAAAGACAACAGGGGGACCAAGGCAAAATGTGGCCCCTTGAAAGACAACAGGGGGACCAAGGCAAAATGTGGCCCCCTAAAAGACAACAGGGGGACCAAGGCAAAATGTGGCCCCCAAAAGACAACAGGGGGACCAAGGCAAAATGTGGCCCCTAAAAAGACAACAGGGGGACCAAGGCAAAATGTGGCCCCCTAAAAGACAACAGGGGGACCAAGGCAAAATGTGGCCCCCTAAAAGACAACAGGGGACCAAGGCAAAATGTGGCCCCCTAAAAGACAACAGGGGGACAAAGGCAAAATGTGGCTAAAAGACAACAGGGGACCAAGGCAAAATGTGGCCCCCTAAAGACAACAGGGGGACCAAGGCAAAATGTGGCCCCTTGAAAGACAACAGGGGGACCAAGGCAAAATGTGGCCCCTTGAAAGACAACAGAGGGACCAAGGCAAAATGTGGCCCCCTAAAAGACAACAGAGGGGACCAAGGCAAAATGTGGCCTAAAAAAGACAACAGAGGGGACCAAGGCAAAATGTGGCCCCTAAAAGACAACAGGGGGACCAAGGCAAAATGTGGCCCCTTGAAAGACAACAGAGGGGACCAAGGCAAAATGTGGCCCCCTAAAGACAACAGGGGGACCAAGGCAAAATGTGGCCCCTAAAGACAACAGGGGGACCAAGGCAAAATGTGGCCCCCTAAAAGACAACAGGGGGACCAAGGCAAAATGTGGCCCCTTGAAAAGACAACAGGGGACCAAGGCAAAATGTGGCCCCTTGAAAGACAACAGAGGGGACCAAGGCAAAATGTGGCCCCTAAAGACAACAGAGGGGACCAAGGCAAAATGTGGCCCCCTAAAGACAACAGAGGGGACCAAGGCAAAATGTGGCCCCTAAAAGACAACAGGGGGACCAAGGCAAAATGTGGCCCCTTGAAAGACAACAGAGGGGACCAAGGCAAAATGTGGCCCCTAAAAGACAACAGGGGGACCAAGGCAAAATGTGGCCCCTTGAAAGACAACAGAGGGGACCAAGGCAAAATGTGGCCCCTAAAAGACAACAGGGGGACCAAGGCAAAATGTGGCCCCTTGAAAGACAACAGAGGGGACCAAGGCAAAATGTGGCCCCTTGAAAGACAACAGGGGGACCAAGGCAAAATGTGGCCCCTTGAAAGACAACAGAGGGGACCAAGGCAAAATGTGGCCCCCTAAAAGACAACAGGGGACCAAGGCAAAATGTGGCCCCTAAAAGACAACAGGGGGACCAAGGCAAAATGTGGCCCCTAAAAGACAACAGGGGGAAAATGTGGCCCTAAAGACAACAGGGGGACCAAGGCAAAATGTGGCCCCCTAAAAGACAACAGGGGGACCAAGGCAAAATGTGGCCCTTGAAAGACAACAGGGGACCAAGGCAAAATGTGGCCCCTTGAAAGACAACAGAGGGACCAAGGCAAAATGTGGCCCCTAAAAGACAACAGAGGGGACCAAGGCAAAATGTGGCCCCCTAAAAGACAACAGAGGGACCAAAATGTGGCCCCTAAAAGACAACAGGGGGACCAAGGCAAAATGTGGCCCCTTGAAAGACAACAGAGGGGACCAAGGCAAAATGTGGCCCCTAAAAGACAACAGGGGGACCAAGGCAAATGTGGCCCCTTGAAAGACAACAGAGGGGACCAAGGCAAAATGTGGCCCCTAAAAGACAACAGGGGGACCAAGGCAAAATGTGGCCCCTTGAAAGACAACAGAGGGGACCAAGGCAAAATGTGGCCCTTGAAAGACAACAGGGGGACCAAGGCAAAATGTGGCCTTGAAAGACAACAGAGGGGACCAAGGCAAAATGTGGCCCCTAAAAAGACAACAGGGGGACCAAGGCAAATGTGGCCCCCTAAAAAGACAACAGGGGGACCAAGGCAAAATGTGGCCCCTAAAAGACAACAGGGGGACCAAGGCAAAATGTGGCCCCCTAAAAGACAACAGGGGGACCAAGGCAAAATGTGGCCCCCTAAAAGACAACAGGGGGACCAAGGCAAAATGTGGCCCCTAAAGACAACAGGGGGACCAAGGCAAAATGTGGCCCCTAAAAGACAACAGGGGGACCAAGGCAAAATGTGGCCCCTAAAAGACAACAGGGGGACCAAGGCAAAATGTGGCCCCTAAAGACAACAGGGGGGACCAAGGCAAAATGTGGCCCCTTAAAAGACAACAGGGCCGTATGAAGCAAGTCAAAAAATAATTCCGTTCATACTTTCACTTTTTTGAGCAACATTTTGCAGAGATGTTGTAACAAATGATACCTAGTTAGAAACTAGAATCTCAGGACTACCTAATGTTGTTATCACTTTGAAAAAATATCAAAAAATTTAAGAAAAAATTTGAAAGAGAAAATCACCTGCAAAAATAGGTTTGCCCAACACACATCAGCAATTTTTTATTAAATAGTAAAATAAAAAACAAAAATGAAATTCCTTGAATTTTTAGTACTACATTGATAAAATGGCTAAGAATTGCCAAGCTACTTGTGGACGATGTGTCAAACCTGATTTCGTTTGTGAGGACAAAGCCGGCTCTCCGTAAGTGGGATTGGTTAAATTCTGGGTTATAAGTGTTATCTGATAGCAAATTTGAAAAATCATACCTACCGTATTTCCTCTAATACAAGCCGCCCCCTCTAATACAAGCCCCCTTCAACTTTGAGGGTCTGGATTTCAGGGTAGAAGCAATATTTTGCAAAGCTGTTTGATACGTTTTCTTAACTCCCACGAGCTCCACCAATTCCACTTTTTAAATTTTGGTTGAATAGCCAAAAATCTCGAGATCGAATTCCAAATTTTCCGATTTTTGGGGATCCAAAAAATAGAAGCCCCGGGGCTTCTATTAGAGGAAATACGGTATCCTATTTTTTAATTGTCAAGTGTTAACTTCTTTGGCCCATAACTGAAACTTTTTGTGTTCGCTTGATGTCAAAAATAACAGGCAGTTGGAACAGAGATAAGGCTACAAAATCTGGGCCATTTGCTGATATTGGACTGGCAACTTATTATTGTCCTTTTTATTTCATTGATCAAAATATATGCGATATGATGAATGTATTTATATTCTAAAAAATAAGTTTTGTAGCCCCGCATTTTATGCGGGGCTGCCCCGCATCCCTGCATTTTATATTTTAAATGAGTTCTAATAGGGGATATACTTATTTTTATGAATGAAATCATAGCCCCTCACTGAAATTTCGAAATACTATAGAGGCGCCTGTGGTCCCTTGTACGCAATATTAGGATACCTGGTTTGGGTACCACCCTTGGTCCAACCATCCAACCAATGTGTTTCCCAATCAAAATAACACGTTTTCTGTAGCATTCAGGGTCTAAAACGTCTAAAAAAGTGGTCAAAACATGATTTTGGGTAGTTCCCATATAAGGAATTCCTGCCTATTTGAGGTGCAAGATGATGACACTGGGGGGGCTTGTACTCCGGTAGGGTCGGTTTCTGTTTATTGTAACTTGGTAAATCAGATGTTGAGGGTACCTTGACCCCAAAAGATGGAATTTGAACATAGTTTTGTTGACTCGGGCCTACCGCATAGAGAAACTCTGGTATGCATACATTTTTTATGCATCCATTTTTATGCGGTATACTCCGGTAGGGTCAAAAATTTGAATTTCATAAAAAATACCTACCGTATTTCCTCTAATAGAAGTTCCCCTCTAATACAAGCCCCCTCAATTTTGAGGGTCTGGATTTCAGGGTAGAAGCAATATTTTGCAAAGCTGTTCGATACGTTTTCTTAACTCCCACGAGCTCCACCGATTCCACTTTTTAAATTTTGGTTGAATAGCTTTTTAAGTGATTTATCACATTGTTCTCTGGTATCCAAGCTTTTTCACTTTCGAGTGATAATACGCATGCGTAGCAGGGTTTCGGCTCTATACGCCGATTCGAGCGTCTTGAAAAAAAATATGCCTTGGTCCCCCTGCTGTTTTTTTTCAAATTTTTTTTCAAAAGTCTCAAAAACCAAGAAATTTTTATACCATTGGGTAGCCAACGTTCTAGGCTTTCAAAGGTGGGGTGAGCTGCTCAAGATTTTAGAGAAAAAATAGCATAAAAACAAGAAATAAGGGCAAATTTTTTTGAAACATCGAGTTAACTGTGTAGCAACCCTATATATTTTGATCAATGAAATAAGACAAACGATAACAAGTTGCCAATCCAATAAAAAGAGATCATTGGCTGTTGAGTGTCCACTATCCCATATTTGCCGGTTGGCCAAATGTTGGACTTTTTCAGGGTCTTTGAGCACCGAGAAGTTTTCGGAATATAAAAATTCTGTTTTTTGCAGAAGATAGAGTCAGCCTTGTGCCATCAATATTACTTTTAGGAAAACAAAAAGTTCTGAATTTTACAGAAGAAAATTTTAGTTGAAAAATGCAAGATTTCGATTTTTCAAAACCATGATACGATTATCGAGCTGCAAAACCATAACTGTTAGAAACATATCGATAGAGGCATAACTGCACAGGTGCCCGGCGAAATTTTACCACTTTCGGGCACCGGCGCCCGGTCCTATACCAGTATGTGTCATAACTCTTCGCGTTTTTTTCAAATTTTTAGTCAGAATCGATTTTTTCTTTTTCGCATATTCCTTCATGAAATTCTTCATTTTTCATTGAAATGTGACTTGTGTTCAAATTAAGCATGTTTTAGATGCCTCGAGGCCTTGTGCGCTCAAGACCGGCCGGATTTTTCGTTAAAGGGATTTCAAAGCTGCAGGAAAGATGGGAGAAAATTGTTGAGGCCGAAGGAAATTATTTTGATGAATGATAGTTGCTGTTATGAAGTATGTTATGCGTTGCCTTGAATAAAGATTTCACTGTTATTTGGAAATGAATTTCTATGAAACAAATGAAGAAATATGCGAAAAAGAAAAAAATCGATTCTGACTAAAAATTTGAAAAAAATGCGAAGAGTTAGGACACGGCACAGCACTGGATTTTTTAAATAATTTTGACATTTTACACTTTTATCAGTGTAAACCGAAATTTCAACGTCAAACATATATCATACACCGCAGCGCCGCTACTTTAAGGGCGCCGGCTCCAGCAAAAATTTTGAAAGGGCGCCGGCGTCGGTGCCTGCGCCTGGCGCCGATTTCAGGTAGGCCCGGCGGACGATGATTTTTTCGAGCGTGCAGGTATGGATAGAGGTCATGCAACGGAAATTTTTTTGTTGGATTAATCAAAGATGATTGCGTATTCTCGAGTTTCCTCATTGACTTTCGCGTAAAAATGTAAAAAAAATTCATATAGAAAAAGCGTGAGGCGCCAGCAAAAGTGGTTTAAACTTATGAAATTTTAGCAAAAATAGTGGGTACAGAACTTATAAGGAGTTGACGTTATAGACAGGCCTTATAAATTTACACAAGGATTTTAAATACCCAAGATGTAAATATCTTTGACAAAATATTTGTAGGTGTGACACATGGAAAAGCAACAAGTTTTGTGACGTGGACGGAGTCTACCCCAAAGGAATTATGCTGCAACATTGTGCTAAAACTTGCGATATTTGTCCTAAATAGACAGCAAAGAAAATCAATGATTTTCAAAGACGCCTATTTTTCATTGCAATTCACAACATTTTCAAGTTAACCACGTTTGTCAATAGGGTCGTCGACATGTCGAAATTTTCGACATGTCGAGTCGAATGTCGATATGTCGAAAAAATGTCGAAAATTCGACAGGAAATTTCGAAATCGACTATTGTGTCGACAACCCTATTTGTCAAGCTTCTACACATTTGGCAGTCATAAAATTATTTTAGTATTTGTTTACACATATATTTGAACAAAAAGACGGCAAAAAACAATAAAGTCGAGTCTCGATATAGTGTACAGATGCCCGGAGGCGGGCCGGCCCGGCCCGTGCTTGCTTCGGAACCTGAAAATTCACGGGTTCAGGCTTAGGAGATACTAAAGAATATAAATCAAATATCCAGAAATGTATTGAGGCTAAAGATGGCCATTTTGATGATTAGTTATTTGTGTTTACATTACTAATTCGAAAGAGGAGCGAATCGGCTACACATCTGTATATTTAGAAATTTTTTTCTGAAATAAAAATTGTTATTAAAAATAAGCTTTAAGTCCGCAAAAGACTTATGGGACACCCGTTACAACTTTTGGGACGCCTTTGTTCATGTTTTGTTTCTCTAGATCATCCACCGATCATAATTGCAACATAAACATAAGTTTTGCAATATGTTTTCAAGTGTTTGTGTGTCACAATAATAAATTTACTGTCTTTGAAAAAAAGATCAGTATTTTAAGTTTTTTTCAAGTGCTTTGAAAAAATACTTTTATTAAAAAAAACACACACAAACTCAAAAAACTATAGTCTTGCTTATAAAAAATCTATCTTCTTAACATAATCCACAAGTGACTGGACAGTTCTGGAACTTCATACCTAGTGGATAGTCTGTGCTAGAGCAAAAACCGTTGAAATTCCATCGACCACAACTGCAATATAAACATGAGTTTCACAACGCTGTTAGCAAAAACATGTTATAATAAATTAACTGACTCATCCTTGCTTATGTCTTGACAAACAGCGTTAGGAAGCCTGCAGCCAGCACAAGTTTTTGTACATTCTGTTGCCATCAAACTTTTGTAAAACTGAAATTGATTCGCATTAACAATTCTGTTTCTTATTGCAAAAGCTTACTTGGTTGTCACAAAGCAAAATGTTTGTTGCACAATTAACACTAGTGTCTTTGCAATTCGCATCTAGAAAATTTTCATTTTTTTAGATGAAGGATACATATGACATGGTTTTGCCAAGGTTGTCCGAAATTTCACCAATTTTTCTCAGTTTTTTTTTTCATTTACAACTTATACCTATTGTTTTCAATGCATATCTTGTGTGTTTAAAATCAATGGAGTGAAAAGCTACCCAAAAAAATTTTTCAAAATTTCACGAATTTTATTGTCTAACCTTGTACTCCAGTCAGAATTTCAGCCTAATATCTAAAATAAATACAGAAATATCGGATGAACAAACTCGGGTGTGGTGCCATTTTTTGTTAGATAATTTGTTGCGATTTTCAATTAAGTGTTATGATACTTCTTTCGTACTATTTAAGTTGTTTTTATTTTTTGAGAACACCCCGAAAAATCAGCAAATTGAAAAATTTTGGACCGCAAACGGCTAGTAAATTGAATACAGGGTGACACAAAATTACTGCACTGTTTTTGAAAAATTGGTGTACGTAACCCCTCGCCTGGCCGGTTACCAAATTTTTTGGAAATCTCCGCAGTGTAGAATTTATTGTTTATAACTCTAAATTATTTAGCCCCAGCTACCGTATTTCCTCTAATATAAGCCCTCTCCAAACTTTGTAATATAGTCTTTTAGTTCCACGAAAGATCGAACAGGCCAAAGATCTCCCGGATTCGAGTAAGCGCTCTATGATCGAAGGACTCTATCGTATCGGATGGGAGGCGACAAAGATCATTAAAGAAACAGGAAGTCCGAAGATGACAGTGTACAGACACATCAAGCACTTTGAAAAGCGTGGAACTTGCACCTCCTTGAATGACACATCTATAAAGTGGAAAGAAATAGCTTGGGCCCGCAAGTATGGATGTAAGGCAGCGGCAAAGAAGTACAATACTGACATAGAGCAAATCAAGAACTGGATGAAAGGAAACTGGGATCTTTGATCCTTTTACTGAAGAAATAAAAGTACCTGTTACAAAGAAGATTTTTTATAATTTTACTTTTCTATAAATACTAAAATTAAAAAAAGATCAAAAAATGTTTTAGCTACATTAAAAAATAGTACTAATGATTAAGAAATCGTTAAAAATTACCAATAGGGACTTTTCCAGTCGTAGTTCCACCAGTTGATGCAGGTATAGCAGGCTGGAGCTTGTCACAAGCGTTACAAGTCTTAGGGCACAATTTCTCCATTCTATCTTTGAATTCTGGCACATCGCATAATTTTGCAAAGTCCTTATCTTTGCAGTCTTCATTAGTGTCCCTGACAAATGTTTTTATTAGTAATTTTTTTTTTCTATACTTTAAGCAACAGACAAGCAAGGCACAAGTGGTGTTCCATCGGGGTTCCTGTACTTATCACAAGTGCCACAAGTTTTTGGACATTTTTGCTCCATTATTGTCTTTAAAGCAGCAATAGGTGACTGGCAGTCTTTGAATTTGTTTTCACAATCAAAAGTTTTGCTTGAATCTGTGACCAAAATAGATTACTTGAACTTTAATTGTACACTCTCGTTCACAAGTCACAAAGTAAAGTGACCGCTATTTTTGAGTTCATTTTACACTCTTAAAAATCAGCAAAATGTGCTAAATATTTCAAGCAGGAACACTCCTGAGCCCGTAGCAAAACATGCGGGTAAACAAGGTTTTCGATCTCAACATTTTAAAATAAGTACATTTGCTCAAAATAAATACATTTTAGGGTATTTTTATCTAGTGCTTCTGGCTCTTTTGCTGTTAAAAAATAAGATTTTGACATGAAATCCTAAACGAAAATAAGATTCGGAGTCCCAAAATAAGTACAGATCGAAGCCCTGGGGTAAACCTACTCATGTAGGTTCACCTACCGGCGTAGGGTTGCCCGGGTAAGCGAGTAGCTTGAATCAAAAAATCAAGGTAGGTCTACCCTATCGTTAAAGGACCATAGTTTTTGCGCGCAGCGGCATGTACGAAATTCGAATTGGCTTGGGACAGTGCACTTTCCTCTTTCACTGTGCTCTTTTGAGTAGAGATGGAGGCGGGACGGGACGGGACATTCCCGTCCCGACCGGTGGAGTTTCATGCGATTGTCCCGTCCCGGTATCCCGACGGAAAAATTTGACCCTTGTCCCGTCCCGGGAAAATTTTTCGGTTTCATATTTATTGTCCTGTCCCGGATTTTTAAAATGTGTCCTGAACTGGCGCTAAAATTATGTTATCTAAAACTCCAAAACGTGTCATGCAAAAACCGATTGCTTGCTTCCAACTTTTCTCCTTAACTTCCCTTCCTCTCATTTGTCCCATTCCCATTCTTT
>JAMRYI010001193.1:0-39667 GCA_029231635.1 Ditylenchus weischeri | reverse complement strand
ATTTCTGAATAATATCTTTTAGCAAGGGATGAATGGCGGCCCTGGTCTTGATCGTGACTTCAACCACTCCGACTGGAAGCGTGTATATCGTTTGCTGAAAGACAGGGTAATATATATTTAAAAAATTTTGCAATAGTTTCATGGTCTATGTTTAGTTTCCGGATTCACAGCCGCTGGCCAAAGTAAAGTCACGCTTCTCAAACGAATACTCTAAGCCGAGCCACAAGTATTTCCGCCTGGTGCATCTGGCTCTCATGGGATCGCTGAATGAAGTTCACGGAGGGGCAATCAGAAATCAAGCATTCGTCCGTGTCCCTGGCTTCAATGAGGAGCATCAGAAATTGGCAGAAGACACGCGAATGTAAGTCCTTGATATAGCTTTCTGGTATTATAAATAAATATGTTTTTAGCGTTGAGCTGGAGATGCGTCAGCAAACTGCCAAGATCGACGCCGCTATGAAGCTGTGGAACCTGTCGAAAGCGCTGCAAATCGGTCATCGTAACGGATTAATGGTAATAATTGGACACATTTTAAATATTTTTATAGTAATTTTGTTTAAGGTTCCTCAAATGGCTGTGGATATCTTGCGAAACATGGGAAACCTGGTCGTGCTACCACCTGATTGTCGCGGTGGAGAAGTCAGAAATCCGAATCGAACAAATCGACCAAATCGACTACAGCAAAGTGATCAAGGATCTGACATTCACTCAGTTCAAGACGATGACGACTTCTATATGAATGATCAATACTTCGAGCATGGTGGTGGCCCTGGTCGCGATGCCCTGGCAATGGATCCGGAAGTTGAAGAGGTGCCGCCTGCTGTCGCTATCCCGCATGGTGTGGTCGTCGTGGAGCCTGCTGCAGTTGAAGTCCATGAGCCTGGTGAGCAAGAAGTTCAGCAAGAAGAACCAGTCATCACAAGCCTTGAAGCCGCCAAAGCAATGGACATTGAGCGCCGGTTTACCAAGAAGAACACTGCCGATGCCAATATTCTCAAACTCAGCGATGGCCTTGAAGAATTCATCTACAACTTCCGTGCCAAGAATCGAAGGCAAAAGAAACTAACCGATTTTTTCCACTAAATGTCATTATTTGTTGATTGAATATTGTTGTTTGTTGGAGGTTTTAGTTCAAATAAATAAATGTTTTGGCTTCCGTGTATGATTTATTGAATAACTAGCAAAAACTGAGTTATCCGACACCCTGACACCAAAATGGACATATTACCTCGTTTATCCGACACCCCAACTAACCGATACCCCAGTTATCCGACACCCTAAGGCCGGTCCCTAGGGGTGTCGGATAAACGAGACTCAACTGTATCAGCAAAAATAAATCCTTACCAAATTGGAAATGTTCAAATTTTTTGACCTTTTGGAGGATTACCTAGTGCAATAGTTCCCTAAGAACTATTATTTTCTGCTATCTGGCAATTTAAACAGCGTTGGGTTCGTTTACAATTTTTTGAAACATCCTGCACACCCAAATTCAAAATGTTTAATATTTTTAAAATTGTACTGTAAATATCATGTTGAAAGAGTTTGGAAATTAGGTTTTATTAATTAGTCAAACTATACAATCACACAAACCAACAAAAAAATATATATATTTATACAATTGACACACACTTGATGTAGATGATGAACGGAAAAATCAATAACAACGGCGTTTTCCCGAGAGGGAACAGCCAATTAACACAATAAATACATTTACACTTGCCCATTGGTAGCTTTAAATCCTTGGAAAACATGCTATTTCTACATAAGCAAAGTGCAAGCTGCTCAAAAAAGAAATTTTACAAAAATAATAATAAATATTCATCATTTCATACATTTGATCGTTATTATATATAACTCATTATATATAAAACACACGTTTTCGTTTTTCAATGGAAACTTTTTTTACAATTTGTACAATTAAATACATAGTAAAATTTTGATTTAGGATAAAAACTACTTTTTGACTACTTTTGCTATGCTGATTTTTTTACAATAGAATTTTTTTCTACATAAGTGTTGTGTTCTTTGAAAAGTTTAATGCAGATCTTTAATTTTTTTAGATTAAGGTTTTGTATACTTTTGCCAAAAAAAACTTATTTTATGCATCCAGAGTCGCTTTCGAGTGATTTGTGTCTAAGGTATGTGGGTGTGCGCATCTCAACCCCAAGCGAAACCCCGAAGGGGGCGCAGGGGGCTTGGTTGGTTAGAGATGCGCGCACTCACTTACCTTAGACATAATTCCGAGTGAGACTCTTGATCAAAAATGCATTTAGAGGCTGTTTTTGCCCAGCTCCAGTGACCAAAACATGGTAACACAGCCAAATGGTCGAAATTTCAAAATGCCCAAAACTCAATTTTTTATTGACCAAAACACAAAAATAATGTCTTTTTTGAACTCCTGAGGGGATTTTAGGTTGATATAGGGTGTTTGGAAACACTTTAAAACAAATTCATTTGGGGGAGGGGTGGTATACTCCGGTAGGGTCGATTTTTTTTAAGCTGCTCTTTTGCATTCAAATTTCTTAAATTAATCTTTTTTGTATATTACAGATCCGCATAAGCTTTTTTAAATAACAAACCCAATTATTTTCTATACTATAGTCTAATCTAACAGAAATATTTTTGTACTAGAAACAAGATTGGAATTAATCATAGATTGGTTGGCAGCCATAAAAAATGATGAAATGGAACTGGAAAAAAGACTCGTACGCAGCAAACAACAGTTAAATTTACCCTATTAGGAAGAAAAAAAGACAACTTTTTGCATCTAATAAATTGTAACTAAAACTAAGGTCTAAATATTAGACTCTACAAATCTGTGGTTTTGCTTAAAAACACAGCATTTTCGGCCAAAAACCTAATAATAAACAAAAAAATGCTGAATTGGCTGATTATGCATCATCTAAACAGCCTCAATCTCTTCTTGCAAAACCTCCTCGCCAATAGCTGAGTCGGCGGAGACGAGGCGCTTGACCCGTTTGGATGGTGATCCCAGCTGAGTGGGGAAGATAGTCTGGGCACAAAATACAGGTCTAGCATTGGCTGGAGACATAACATCGTCATCACCCTCAGCAGTGTCTTCGATGATGCCGGAGTCGCGGCGAGCTGAACTCTTCAAACTACCAATTTCTTTGTCAGATTTGAGAAGGAGATGCTCCTGTTGCTCAACTGCTTGGTTGGATACATTGGTAGAGTTTTTAGAGCTCTTAACTGAGGGGGTTAGCTGAAAAATGGAAGATTAGGCTTGAAATGTTAAGGATTAGAAGAATTTTATTGCCTCAGAGCAAGAACTCTCACTGTTGGAGTTTTCAGACTCAGAACGACGCCTTTTACTCAACTTCTTCTTCTCGTTCTTCTTCTTTTGGCCTAGAATGGAGGAGTTGGATCGGTAGATGCGGGCCTGCACATGCTCACTGAACGAGACTCGCTTCTTGCGCTTCTCCGGAAGATTGTCTGAAAATCTTGAGATTGTAATGTGTCTTGGCTTAAAAAAGATTTATTGGGATTTACAAATCTTGTTGGGATTGGGATTTTATTGGGATTTATTATTATTAGCTATTGTCCTGCTTTTGTGCTTTTAAATGCCTTGATTCTGCCATGTTATGGACTCATAACTACTGAAAATGTGGCTAAGACAACGCTCCCAAATCAAAATTTTGAAAATAAGGATATTTAGGGTATTTTGGGGAAATGGCATTTTATCCAGTGCTTATTGCTCTTTTGACCACCGAAAAGAAGATTTCAACGTAAAATTTTGAAAAAAAATAAGATTTGGGGTCCCAAAATAAGGACAAATCTTATTAATAAAGACATTTGGGAGCCCTGGGCTCTAATTTTTTCAGCAGTCCTTTACCAAAGAGTTGACAAGGCTTTTTTTAATATATATTTTCAATATTAGGTCTTTTTTATTAACATTGTATTTTTCTGTAAATTTCACGACCATTTTTTTTAAATTGACAATTCATTTTGTAGCCAATATTCTTAGCTACATAATAAGAGGTCAACCTTTAAAAAAATGTCAAAAAATTTATATAAAACACAATGTCACAAAAAAATCTTAAAAAACGCACAAATTTTCCGGGTAGCCTGATATAAATTTTTTTTATCACCCCAACAAAAATAAACAAATATTCACCTTGTTTCTCATCTGAGCTCTCGCCAGCAGTGGTCACATTGTCAGTGGTGTTGAGAGATGACTCACTACCTCTCTCGCCGTGCTTCTGCTCACTCAACTCTTCGTCCTCCTCAAAAACCACACTATCCTCTTGTCCACTGCCACACAACTTGTTGAGCACCATTCCATTGAAGGCGATGGTCATGTCGTCGTCATCAGCACACTCAGAAGCTGATCTGTTTAGAGAAAATCTGGTGGGGTTGCGTCTCATATGGTTTCCTCCATGTTGTTGGTATCCAGTGGCTGGCTTCTTAAGTATTCCCTTCAGTCCATCGGCACTTGGCACTTGGAAATTGACGCTGGATTCCACTTTTCCGCCACTGCCATTGTCTAGTTGCTGATTTTGCTCCTTAGAGCGCCGATTAGTGAACAGGCGGCGAGACGCTTCAATGAAGCACTCGCTAGCACTCCTTTGTCGAAACTTCATCCCGTACTGATTCTCGGCCAATTGAGGATTGGGATGAGCAGTGGCTTGGAAGTTGAGGGAAGAAGAGCTGTTGACGGCGGTGTTGGTTGCAGTGTTCAGTGATCTGGTGGTGTTTAATGGTGGCTGACCCAACAGGTCCAATTGGGAGGTGGCTGCTGGAGAGGCAAATCCGGAGTCGACACTGCTAAAAATGGGTAGCTGATTAGGTATAATAGAATTTATTTCACTTTTGTTTTTGCTAACTATAAGAAAATTAAGCAAAAATTTTGATAAAATGGATGTCTCCGACCGGGGGTCGAACCAACGACAAAATATATACAACACTGACGCACTAATCATTGGGACACGAAGACACCTTGCAGCCAGATCGTATTTATAACTTATATAGTACTATAAATTTTTCGTTTCTAAAATTTTCACCTGGCTGGAGAACAAGCAGCACCATTGACCATCATCAGAACAGATCCGCCAGAAACATCCTTAGAGTTTTCATTTCCACTGCTGCATTGTTCAAAGCCACTATCTGCGGCAGCAGATTGACAGCCATTAGAAGTAGGCACTATGACCCTCAACGGTTTGTTGGGGGAAGAGCTGCCAGAAGCTCTAGTTGAAGTAGGAAGGGCAGGATTTGAGATCGTAGTCACAGGAATAGCATTTGGTGTGGGCGAGACGGTGAACCTCGAAGAGTTTTCCGGCGACTTTGGTTTAGGTGATCCGCTGACTTGGATCACAGCCGAAATTGGGGATTGGAAGATGAGGCAAAGAGGGCGCTTTTGGCTGGTGCTAGTTGCACTGGTTTTGCTAATAGAGCCTCCAAATTGCACCTCCACTCCAGCAATTACCGAGGAGTAGGTGGACACAGAGTTGTTAAGTTTGGAACAGTTTTTTAGGGACTGCTCCAAACTTTCTCGCAACAACTCCACACGGCGCATTTGGTTGGTAGCACAGTTGATCATCTGTAAATTTTCTTAATTTAGAAAAAAATTTAGTAAGATTATGGCTACAAAGCATAAAAAATCGGCGCGAAAGACAGTAAATACGTCAAAATTAGAATGAAAATGGTCAAAAAGTGGAGGTCGAAATTTGAGAAGTTTGAGTTTGAGCATTGTGTTTTTTATCCCTTTTTCGAGAACTTCTCTCAGACAAGTTATCACTCATTTTGTAGCCAGTGATATGAGCTACAATTTGAGAGGCAACTTGCCTGAGAGTAGTCTTCAAAAAGGGGGTCAAAAACAATGCCAAAAACCCAATTTTAAATTAGGGGGTGGTGCTCTATTAGAGAGATTGGAAGAATATTTTCTTGGTCAATACTGAACAGGCACAACTGAATTCTCTACTGAAAGTCCTTCAGTTATATAGCCCAAAGCAGGAACAGACAATTACACGACTACAGCCATTAGCCGGAAGCAACATAAGTCTTATAAATAAAAGTTCCAGAAAGGAAAAATAGGAAAATAGCCAGACACTTTTTTCTTGCTTAGATCGCCATTTGGTTTGGACTGAATGGTGAAGGAGGGAGGAACTAGCTAGGCGTGTGTAAATAAGCTTCCGTCTGGGCGCATAGGCACTGTTTTATTTATTGTCGGATGGATGAGAGACCGAAAATGCTTTTTTTTTATTTTAAAAATAGGAGGGAGCACTTTCCAAATATAAAGTTGTGGCTAAAAGTGCAAGCAGCATGCCTTTTTTGTTGCTCTAATAGTCAGTTATACGATGGTGTGTTAGCCTACAATAGAACTGTTGTGTGGGAGAATGATTGTCTGTTTGAATTTTTGACGAAGAGGCGTGGAAAATGAGAGCTACTATGGTGTTCATAAAGATTTATTGGGTTGTTCAACAAGGTCGGGTTTTTTCAACTTTTCTGGTAAATTTTTAAAATATTGATGTTTAAAAACTACAGTCAACTATTGATATAGTGTGGTCACTGGGAACGTCAAAAAACGATCGCACTGTTGCGAAAGAGAGTCGACTGTATAGCTGTAGTTGACTGTATAGCGAAAAATTAACTCCATAGTTGACTGTGTAGTGATAGTTGATTGTGTAGCTAGAGTTGACTATGTAGTGATAGTTGGTTATGTAGCTAGAGTTGACTGTGTAGTGATAGTTGATTGTGTAGCTAGAGTTGACTGTATATCGATAATTAATTGCGTAGCGAAAGTTGACTGTATAGCGATAATTGACTGTACCATCTTTTTTTAGACTTATTAAAAAATTTAAAAAAATTAAAATTTTTCGTCTTGATTCTTCCTACAGTCCCAGAAAGTCAAAACTTTCGGTTCTTATCCTTTATCCCGACCCCACCCAAGTTTTGATCGTTGAACTTTATTTTTATTTTGACACAAATAAGTTGATTCGCCTTTTTGGCGGCATAAAACATGCATGCATACCAGAGTTTCTTGGTGCACTAGGACCAAGGTGATAACAATTTGTTCAATTTCCATACTTTTAGGCTATTTAATTCTTATCCTTTATCCCGACCCCACCCTAATTTAAAAGGGTGCCGGGACACTGGAAAATAGCCTAAAAGTATGTAAATTGAACAAATTTTGTCACCTGGTCCTGCACAAGAAACTCTGGTATGCATGCCATATGCCAAAGGCAAACAACTTATTTGTGTCAAAATAAAAATAAAGTTCAACAATCAAAACTTGGGTGGGGTCGGCATAAAGGATAAGAACCAAACTTTCAAATACATACATTTTGAGTCGACGCTAGCTTTTTAGGGCCTAATTGGTCATACACCACTGGTTCGGCCTCACTTTAAGACACACACCATTTTTATTTTCCTTGAGTATAAAAGCACAAAAGAATGGAAGGTAGGTGCGAACAAAACAGAATTTATACTGCCTTCAATAGAGAAGAGACAGAGAGGGAGGACCAAGAAGAAGGTGGAGATAGCAGACCGTGATAATTTTAACTAAAATGTCACTTGGTCCTTTTTTCTCTACTTCTCCGGTACTTTTCAATCACTAATCAACCAAGGCCACTCTTTCGATTTCCATTTCTTTCATTAACAATGATTACATGCGAGTGGAGACTTTCTGGCTTCGTTTTTATCAGTCCAGAGAATTCCCTTTTATGAAATATTACTGGTACGGGTACTATTAAGCAGTGATAACGCAAGAAATTTGCTGGTCTTTGAATTTTCGTGCACAAAAAAATTGATAACTAATTTATATGTTGGGTTTAGTATTGGAAAAATAGACAACTTTTTCCAATTCTGACTTTTATTACTTAAATACAGTCAACCCTCGTTAATCCGCCACCCCTAGGGACCGGCCTCAGGGTGGCGGATTATCGAGGTGCGATTACCCTACCTTTACTTAACTTTAGCTTTTTTTGGGACCGGCCTAGGGTGGCGGATTATCGAGGGTGGCGGATTAACGAGGGTTGACTGTATTTGCTTTTGAAAAAAGTGAGAATTTTCAAAATGCTATTCTTGGCATTGTGTTTTTGACCCACTTTTTGAAGCCATACAGGGTGGCGCAAGAAATTCGCCTGATTTCAAACCGTCATAACTTTCTGTCCTGACGCGATTCTGAAATTCTGTTTTCGCAGAACATCTTAGAATTACGGGCGCTGTCACTTGGCATCAAAACCGGAGAAAAAACTTTTTCGACAATTTTTGACTTTTTTACCTTGGTCCTCCCTTTGGTCTGAAATGAGATTTTTGACATTTTCTTGTTTTAGGCAGATACTCCATTGCAAGCAGGCAGCTCTTTTTTCACCTGTTACAGTTACCACCAAGAGATATAGATATATATCTTCAAGATATATATTTCTTGATATATAAAGGGTCAGCCCTTGGCCCGGACCATGTACCGCCAAAGGGGCTTCCTGTTGAAGTAGGTTGCCTGCCGAAGGCAGGCAGGTAGAAAATCTAAAAAAGTCAAATTTTTTTACGGAAAGTGGTCGGAAACAACGTTTTTATCGGGTTAAGCGTGTAAGAATTGCTTAGAAATGGCTAAGACCTGTTTTTGAAAAAATTCCGATATGGGGGTGGGGGGTACCGTATAAGTACCCTCTAATCTTTAAAAGCCATAAAATCGCGAATTTTTCACTGCTTATCAATTAAAAACTTCATTGTTTTTTATTGCTGATTCTTAATGTATCAACAAGCCAGGAACAAAACGTACAAAACACAAATGGTTTTTTAAGATTCTTCCATTCTCATATCTGATAAATCAAAAAAATCCAGCTAAACCAGCGCCAAGCACACAAAAACAGACATAACACAGACATAAAACATTAATCAGATCATCATCATTTTCCGACAACAATAAGCATAATCAATCGGAAAAAAATCGCTTCGCACTGAATAAATCTGAAAAAATCGGCTGCTTATTGACCTTGACACTTTGGAACAGTGGCGAAAACAATTTTCTCGCTTTCAAAACACTTTTTTTATTCACTCCAATTCCCATTATTATTGCTTTTTTGACGATTACAATGGAAAAAAGCACGAGATTTTTGAAACAAAATTGACTTCGCTTCCAAAATAAACAAGAGGAAAAATTGTTTTTTGATTGAAATGTGTAACAGGCAAGCATTTCTTTTGTATTGTGACTGCAGTTTTTTTAATACTAACAAAAAATGCTTCCAGAATAACAGGCTTGTCAACGAATGATCGAACAAATACAAACTGCCTCATTTTTCCTCAGCCAAATGTATTCAACCACGTGAGCCTGCTTGATTTTTTTTTCGACAAGCGTGATTGTGCTTATTAGTGCAACTGAACAAATGTTATTTTTTGTTGATTATGAAATCGGAAAATGCCTTGTTATTGTGTCTGGAACAAAGATCTTAGTTAAAATGGAACAGAGAAAAGTTTTATTTGTCGATTTTTCTGATGATTAATTAGGGAACATCCATAAATTATGTCAGACTGACAGGGGGGTGATCCCATGCCAATCTGACAAAATCTGACAAGGGGGTGGGCGGATGGGAGAAGACCTTTTTTCTGACAGGAATCTCAGATTTCTCCTAAGCCCATTCTGACATGTTCTGACAGGGGGTGGTGTCCCAAAAACGGCCTATCAGTCTGACATAATTTATGGACGTTCCCTTATCAAACATTTTCGAAATTTCAAAAAGTCGAGTCTCTATTTTACATCCCCTCTGAAATTCGTTGCCCAGCTGGGTCTAACACTTTTTTGACCAGATTTTTGGAATAAGACAGTCCAAATAAAACTTCAAAAATTGGCTCAGAAAAAGTGTCGGACCCAGCTGGGGAACGAACTTTAGAGGGAATATGTTAATGAAAGTTATTAAAAAAATTTTATAATTGAAATTTTTCAAACTGATTGACAATTTTAGTCATAACCCTTCAAATTATGCTATTTTCGGCTCCATAAACCTTTTTTTGTTAAGCATTTTCCGATTTCAATTCTTTTTGAAACAAAATAAAAATAAAGGCTCTATATGTGTTGGGGGTCCTCCCGAAAAAAACATGCCTTGGTCCCCTGTTGATTTTTTTCGAAAAATTTTTTTGCCCGAAAGTCTCAAAAACGTGTGTGAAATCATATGAAACTACATATTTTTTCAGAAAAATGTACTTCACCGAAAACGAGAGGTTTATCGTCAATATCAATATTTTGAAAAATTTTTAAAATCAACAGGGGGGACCAAGGCATGTTTTTTTCGGGAGGACCCCCAACACATATAGAGCCTAAAAAAATAAATTTAATCAACATTTAATTTCACCATTTCAAGCAATAACTTAACAAAAAGACTTTACAAAAATTTCAAGTAAAGTATTCACTTGCCTAATCCAAAAACTGGTCTGTGCAATTTGAAATAGTATTTTTTTAAGAATGTTTTTGTTGGTTAAAAAACAGAAAAAACTCTATTTAAAATGGGCAAATTATTCCGTCTTTTGTTGTATTTGCTGCTTTTTTTTAACTGCTGTCCCAAAGGGTAAAGATCGAAGACGTTTTTGAGTAAAACGAGTTTGTTTGTTTTTTTATTTTGCTCTCTTTTTTGTTGGTAATTGAAGAAGAAGGGGGAGAAATGGAAGAACAGCATGCCCCTACTACATCCATCTACCCCTCTTTTTCAATGTCTCTGTCAGTTGGTAGCATCATCATTAATAAGACTTTTGGTCCATCAAACGTCTCTCTCACTCACTCAAAAAGTTTTCTGGGCAAAGAAAAAAGTTTTGATTTATTTGCAGATTCGGCTTTAAAGTTTTGAAAAGAAAAGAGAAAAATTATGTCAAAACAAGAAGTTGCAGTTACAGTCAAACCTCGATAAACCGACACCCTGAACCTGATTTTGGTTGGATTTGACTAAGTTTAAATCAAATGACACCCCGATAAACCGACACTTTGAGCCAGTACGCACAAAAGAAATCACCCTAGATAAACCGAAACCTCCTCAATTTTGAACTAATATATAGATAATTTTTAATCAAAATTAGTTTTTTTAGTAAAATTTAGCTAAAAAAATAATTTGAACGTTGTTATTGACTTCATAAAAACTTATTTAAGTTAAAAAAATAAAAGTGTCAACTATATATTTATTTGAAATCTCTTTTATTTAAAATGTCGATGAACCGACACTTTGGTCTGGAATTATACTTAAAGCTTCTTTAAACCAACACCTCGGTAAGCCGACACCTTAGGCCCGGTCTCCAGGGGTGTCGGTTTATCGAGGTTTGACTGTATTAAAAAAAATGTGTGAAATGCAGAGCGTATATCTTTTCTTTATTTGAAGTGGAGGGGCAATTCCATTGTTCTTATCTAGTCTCGCATCGAAGTGTTTTAAGTTTGAATGTAAACATATTCAAACGTCGTTGCTTCTGATCCCTCTGGCTGCACACCTTGTTCTTTTCACATTTTTTCCAGTTATTAAGTTAATACGGGAAAAAAGAATTCAATTTAACCAGCAACCTTTGAATGTGTTTAAGTTTGAATTTAAACGATTTCCACGCAAGACTAGATATGGATATACGATGTGCCCCCTCCCTTAAAATTGACCAGGAGGAAATTTGGAAAGCATTCAATTTTTAAAAATTTTTATTTTCATAAAAAGAAAAAATTTCTTCGGTTTCCGCTTAAGACAAATTAGGTTTTGAATTGGCGCAATAATTTTGCAGAAATAACTGTTTCATTTTCAACAGCTTTAAAATATTTTTCACGCCTTATCGAGCACAAATTATTAGCAAAAGAGAACTTTGAATGCAAAAAAATTGTTTGCTTGCCTCCAAAATAGCTGGCAGTTTGTTTATAAAAATAAACAATAACTGAAACATTTTCTAGCTATTGTCTGGCTTTTGAGAGGATATATTTTCACGCAACAATTATTGGAATTTTGGCGCTAGTATAGAATACCCCCTCCCCTAAAATCAGACCTTCTAAAAATCGTTGTAACTACCCTTTGGAACAACAAGTTTAAGCTTAGCCCTCAGGCTTAGGGGTAGGCCAGCGTATGGAAGTTGTGACTAATAAGTGTTTTACGCACTTTTTCCGGGGTCTGGAACATATATTTGGGTGCTCTTTACTTAGGCTTAGGGGTAGGCCAGCGTATGGAAGTTGTGACTAATAAGTGTTTACGCACTTTTTCCGGGCTCTGGGACATATATTTGGGTGCTCTTTACTTAGGCTTAGGGGTAGGCCAGCGTATGGAAGTTGTGACTAATAAGTGTTTTACGCACTTTTCTGGGGTCTGGAACATATATTTGGGTGCTCTTTACTTAGGCTTAGAGGTAGGCCAGCGTATGGAAGTTGTGACTAATAAGTGTTTTACGCACTTTTCTGGGGTCTGGAACATATATTTGGGTGCTCTTTACTTAGGTTTAGGGATAGGCCAGCGTATGGAAGTTGTGACTAATAAGTGTTTTACGCACTTTTTCCGGGGTCTGGAACATATATTTGGGTGCTCTTTACTTAAGTTTTAGAAGGCACAAGTTTTGGGGTGGGGGGTATTCTATACTAGGGTCGGAATTTTTATTTTATTTTGTTTTTCTTAAAGCGAGACGCAAAAACAAAAGGACAAATTGAACAAACAAGAATACAAAATTTATAAAAAAAAGTAATTTAATCTGCCGGACGAAAAAAAATCAAAGAACTTGCTGGAGTGACACTAATCCAATTAAAGCCTTTTTTGCAAAATTACATTTGCGCAAGACTGGAGGGTGGAATTGTCTATCGCTTAAACAATTTTTGAAAGGAGAAAAAAATAAAAAAGTTTAATTAATGTAAGAATTAACTTTTTTTGTGATTTTTAAGCAAGAATCAAAATTTCGCAAGAAAATTTAATATTTTTTAGACAATTCCTTTTCACCAAATTTTGACGTATTTTGTTGCTAAGATACTAAATATATGTTTAATTGGGAATATAGTTTAAAAAAACGTTTTTAAAATTTTTTCTATCTATCCCTGGCATTTTTGCACCTTTTCACTTTAAAAGTTTCAAAATCTTTTGTTGTTTCATGATTGTTTACGTTCATGATTGTTTTGTCGACTTATTTATTAGAGTGGTGTGAACTTATTTTTTATTCTAATAGAAGCGAAGCCCTTCCTCGTACGAAATTGTGCTCTTGACATTGTGTTCTAGCCCGTTTTATGTAGACCAGTTTTTTCTCAATTGACACTGACACTAAATTAACTGTGAAATGTCAGTTGACTTTTCACAGTTAATTAAAATGTCAGTTCCAAAATTGACATGTCAGTCAGTCAGAAATTGACATTCTTAGTACTATTTTCTCAAAACCAAATACTTTTCACAGTTAATTAAAATGTCAGTTCCAAAATTGACATGTCAGTCAGTCAGAAATTGACATTCTTAGTACTATTTTCTCAAAACCAAATACTTTTCACAGTTAATTAAAATGTCAGTTCCAAAATTGACATGTCAGTCAGTCAGAAATTGACATTCTTAGTACTATTTTCTCAAAACCAAATACTTTTCACAGTTAATTAAAATGTCAGTTCCAAAATTGACATGTCAGTCAGTCAGAAATTGACATTCGTAGTACTATTTTCTCAAAACCAAATACTTTTCATAGTTAATTAAAATGTCAGTTCCAAAATTGACATGTCAGTTATGAAATTGACACTTTAATTAACTGTGAAATGTCAACTGACATTGTACAGTTAATTTATTGTCAGTTTGGATGTCAGTGTCAATTATGAAAACGCTGGTGCAGACTACTCTGAGACAAGTTACTGCCTAATATTAGTTAGTGAGATGAGCTACAAAATGAGTGGTAACCTGCCTAAGAGTGGTCTTCAAAAAAATGGTTTATAAACACAATGCCGGGTGCGCTTCTATTAGAGTGAATACGGTATGAACTTTCAGAAAAAGAACCAAAACTGAAATTTCTGAACTATTGAAAGTTTAGGGTGATGCCAGACTAGTGAAAATTATATATAAAAATGCTCAAAGTAGTTTTAAAACCCATCGTAAGCCTAAGCCTGAGCCTGAAAGACAACTTTTTTGTTTTCAAAAACCACAAAGCATACTTTCTACTTATTTTTAGTACTATTTTCTCAAAACCAAATATCGCTAAATTACCAGGTAGCAGCAAAAAAACAGCTTTACTAACACAAAAAAGCTGCTGCATATAGAAATAGCAGCTATTGCAGAACTAATTCCTCGAAAAAGTGGTGCTCACGTTCTGCACCTCTTTACCCTCTCTCAACCAAAAAAAAAACACTCAGAAAAAGAGAACACTTGCCACTCAGCCACATCCAGCCATACTACTAGTAGTAGCAGTAGAGTTAGCAGTAATAAGAGAAGACCAGGAGCAATCAGCAGCAGCAGGCACTCCACCCCTATATAGGTGGATGCAGGGCTGGCTGGCTGCGACTGGGGGTGTGCGCTACAAGTCTCTAACCAGCTGCACGTCTCCTGTTGCTAATAGTCTTCTCTGTGTGTCTGCAATATCTAGCTGTTGTTGTTGTGCAGTGAAAGGGAGGATGGGTGCTATGTTTATGGTCTGCTCCTTTGCTATATATATATTTTTGGCTGTAAATGAGGGAGGGACAGGCGAAAGAACACAGGCAATAATCAATTTTTGTGACAATAAAACGAATAATTTTGCAAATTTTCGAGTGGGAAAGATGCGAAAATAGGATGTGCAGATGTAAAATAGCTAGTAAAAAATGCATAAGCATTGCTTACGCTCACTTCGAATCTCACTCCTAGAGCACTTCTTTTTGAGATTCTTAATAATTTGGCACCCTTATCGAGTTATTGAGGGTCGGGTTTTGCAACTTTCTCAAATTCCCAAAAAAATACAAAAAATAGCCGAGTCGCCAGTTCAGGAGCACACACACACTAATAATTGCCTTCACTTGTCCAACCAAAAATGGAAAAAAACAATCTATAACAACATTTTTGTCTTTTAAAAAAATAAAAGAAACATAAACAAGTAGCAGTAGTAGTAATAGTAGCGGCAGTGGCCAATTCTCTTGAGAGCTCAAGATGAAGAAAAAATTTGGAACACCAAGACAGATAAAGGAGACGAAAAGAAGATGGAACACTATTGCTGACGTGCTTCTCCTGCTGGATGAACAGCAGGGCATTTGGTGGAGTAGAAGTAAGGCCACATGACCTTGCCATCTCCTCCCTCACATTGCCTTGATATAGTAGTGGCAGGAGCAGCAGCAGGAGTGGAAGAAAAAACAATTATTTATTTCTTCATTTTCGAGGGAAAAATTTGGAGAGCAGATTTCTGGCTGTTTACTTTACTTTTTTGCTTTTTGCTAGTAGTGTTTGTTTGACTGGATTTTTTACTTGCTAGCTGAAAAATTTTTTAATTAAATATTTAGATGGAGTGTAGGAGAGCACTTTTTTGTTATGTTTTTGACAAGTGTCGGAGTGTTCGTGGCAAAAAAAATTGGATAGGTGGATCTTGCAAGTGTTTTTGGACAAATGAAAAATAGTTTTGAGGCTGGAACTGACTGGTGCTGAAAAATTTGCTGGTTAAGCAAACAAAAATTTGCTTGATTTTTAAATCAAGTGACAGTCACACAGCTGGACCAGATAAGAAAATTAGGCGCTAGTATAGAATACCCCCCCTCCCAAATCAGACCTTCTAAAAATCGTTGTAACTACCCTTCGGAACAACAAGTTTAGGCTTAGCCCTTAGGCTTAGGGGTAGGCCAACGTGTGGAAGTTAGGCTTAGGCTTAGGAACTCATGCTTTGAGCCTCTTACTTTTTTGGTATAAAATGTCAAAAAATACTTAGATTGCCTCGTGGCTTGGCCCTTGCCTAGATGTCTGAATTCTGAGATTCCACATCTAGCCCGAACCATATTACGGACAAGCAAAAAAAAGCAGAATTTTTTCGAAAGAAAGATTTGGCCACCAGCATGTGAATAAAAACACATAGTAGAAGCAAAATATAAATTTAGGTATGTTAATTTCATAGCTCTAAAATATGCAGAAGTAACTTTCAATTTATGCTTTGCTCCAGAAAAATGTGTTTACTTGGGATTTGCTCACATCACTCACTTTACATAAATCATTTTTCTGTCTTTTCAAAAAAGCTTTTTTCACTTTGTCTAAGCCTAAAAGCTTTTTAGGACCGAAAATAAGTAGCATGAAGAAGGAGAAGTAAGTCAGTAAAATAAGCCAAATTTCGCCTACTCATCCAAAGACCGTTCTTCCGTCTTACTCTAGCCGGCCAGCTGTAGTAATGACTTCCGGTGGAGGACGAGGCCTATTAGAGATGTTGCCTTTGGCCAATGTTTAGTCCAAGTGCAGCCAACTTGAAAAGGGGAAGCGTTGTGGGTGGTTGATAAAAAAAAGTTGAGCATGTCCTGCGAGGATACTAAATAAATGCACCAAAGACAAAAAAAGAGTGAACCAAAGATACCAGATAAGTGCAAAGAGGATTTTAGAGTAGCACAATCGAGATGCAGCAAAGTCTTCATAATTAAAAAAAGTGACCCTAGTATAGAAAAAGTAATCCTAGTATAATACCCCCCCAAATTCGACCTTTTAAACTTAAAACTTATGTAATGAGTACCCAAATATATGTTCCAGACCCCACAAAAAGTGCGTAAGACATTTCTGAGTCACAACTTCCATACGCTGGCCTACCCCTAAGCCTAACTTGTTGTTCCGAAGAGTAGTTACAGCGATCTTGGAGGGGCCTGATTAGGGGGGGGGTATTCTATACTAGCGCCAAAATAGTTAGCTAGAGCAAAAGTGGAGTAAAAACTAGCACCTCGAGTGCGAATAGAACACACGACCAAATTTCACCGCCTTCGCCTTCTCTGTAACTAAGCCACCAAGACAATTCACCTCAATCGGTTTTTTTATTACTTATTGCTATTAAGGCGTCTAAACAACCTGCTTGAAATAAAAACTCCGCGACTTCTAATAAAAAGACCTTTAAGACTACCAGAGATACTGCAAAGTCCTACCGAGATACCACAAGCTTTTCTAGATGTAAAAAACAACAAAATCAAAAAGTGGAGTATTTTTGATGAGTGATAATGAGCTATATATATTGGCGACCAATAAAAACAAAAAGCACTTTATGATATCAAATTCCCAGCGACAAAAAATAATCTTTGTAAATGTCATAGTACAATAACTCCTTACAAGTGGGCAACGTCACATATAAACACTGTTTTTACCCGATTTTGAAGTATTTTGAACAAGGTGACTCAAAGATGATCGCGTAGAAGTTATAGGCCGAAAAGAAACAGAGATTAGTTTTAAAGTAAAATTGCAGAATAATAGAAAAACTAGGGACAGCAGGCGCCTATCGGCGCTTATATCGTATTTTGTAATTCAAATATAAATCCACTTTTCACTTTCAAGGGGCAAAATCTCAATTTTTTTCACAGCAATCTTCAAATCTGATTGCGAAAGGTCCTCCGCCATTAAAAGAGCTTTCGAATGAGCATAAACATGCAAATAAAATCATTACACTAGAAAAAGTTTTTCCTTGTGACCAAACATGTACTCAAATTGGCGACAGACGTTCCCGTCCCAAATATTATATAGAGGTGTACTTTTGTTTTTGCAAAATGTATAACTTTTGCAATTTCTTTTTTGCTAAAACGAGAAAAACAAACATTGTTTTTCTCAGCTTTGGTTTTATAAATAAATCAGAAGTATTTAAAGATATATATATTTGACTAGAAAATACAGAATGCTGCGTTTAGTGAGTATAATTTTCAAAAAGTGGTCTACAGGGATGGCCTACGTAACTTTTTTTTACAAAACTAATCTTCCTATACATCTGGTCTAATTAGTTTTAAATTTTGGTGCAAACAGCCTTATTTAGAAGAGAAAGAAGCCTAATGCACTAGACAATTAGCAACAAGCATGCTAAATAATCAGCTGAGAAATTTAAAAAAAGATTTTAAAGGAGTGCACTATTGCAATACAGTAAAAAAGCGGACCATTAGGTTTTTTCCTCATGAAAATTTGGGCTAATTAACCTATACCCCCTTCACTCAATTCAGCTTGGGGGACCAAGGCATTTTTTTCACACTTTTAAATACCAATGATTAAAAAGACTGAAAAACAACTTATTTTACACTTTTTGTGCAAAAAGTTATTGGTATTGACAAATGTAAAAAAATTTTTCGCCTTGGTCCCCCAAGCTGAATTGAGTGAAGGGGGTCAAGGTTAAGTGCTCCAAAATTTGTAATTAGCTTTCTAGCTGCTGATCCGAGAAAAATTTCCCGTTCAATTTTTAAAAGTAATCTCAAATCACAAGGTTTCAAAATTTGTTTCAATCTATCTAATCAGCCGCATCTAAGGCACTAACTTAAAATCATCTCAGGTTCCTAGTAAAAACACATGAAAATGGTGGAGTTTTACGTTTACGTTTTACGTTAGCTTTTTGACAAAAAGTGCGTTTTTCGACTGACTTTGTACTATCATAAACCACTTGACAAAAACACAACAGCAAGGGGGGGAGGCAGGAACTGACCAAGGCAAGTTTTTTTCTGGGGGTGGTGCAAACACATTTAGAGCCGAAAATTCAAAAGGAAATTAGAGTGGAATGAAAAGAGCCATGTGACATATTTTCCATTTATTCAATTCCAGCTCTGCCTTGTCTGGTTGGCTGGCATTGTACTCGGAATTACTTTTCCCTTTTGCCTGTCCCATGGCCACTCTTTTGAAAATTGAAAAGCAACAACGATGGAACAAACAATAATAATGGTGAACGCAATAATTTTGGAGCAAAAAAAAATTTCCATTTTCACATTTACAGCCAAAATGAAATTGTAAACAAGGTCATTCACAAGTAAGACAATAAAAGGGATTTAGGTGAAATGAATAGGCTGTTTCACACCTCCAAATTAACATTTAGTGGCTATTGGGTGTGTCTGGAACAGCTATATAAAACGAGATTTATTGTTATCGTGCTGGCCAAATTGATTGGAGTGGTATAGAGGGTGGGTGTTTTGACGGCTTTTTGCTTTTTTGAGATAGATTGTGGGTGGGGCAGTCAGGTTAGTAGGTAGGTATATCTATAAAGGAGAATACAGAGATACAGACAGTCCAACCACAGATCTTTGTCATTGAATAGGACTGTGTTGAAATATTTTTGCTTGAAAATAAGCTAGAAAAAATTAAGTAAGTCATGTTTTTGTACAAACAGCCAGAATAATGAATGTGTTTTGAGTTTTTGAACGATGAAGACAACTTGGCTCAATGATAACAGCTTAAGTGAAGTCAGATGTCGACCAGGCAGTAGTGACTCCAATAAATACCGCGGGGAGATGTCGAATTGGCTCCAATAAATTTCCGATTTCGGCATACGACTGAGAACGAACATTTTAGTACATATTTCAGGTTTTTTGAAAAAATAATTAAGTATGATATACGAGTCTTGATATTCCGCTTTGTTATGGACGATTTAGTTGGCCAATAAAGGAATACAGTTGAGTCTCGATATAGTCATCACCCTACGGACCCACTGAAGTGATCACTATAAAGAGGTGATCACTATTTAGAGGTCTATTTTTAGTATATTTCCTTTTAAACGATCCAATCTAAGCCGAGTCAAGTGATCACTATATCGGGTGATCACTATATCGACTGTATCACAAAAATGTATTCAGGCAAAGACTTTCGCTAATGCGCCGATTTGGAGATAATAAATGTTGGAACACTTTCACCCTGCCCCACCCAGTCGATTTCACCCTGCCCCACCCAGTCGATTTCACCCTGCCCCACCCAGTCCATTTCGCCCTACCCCACCCAGTCGAAAATACCTTTTCGTGAAGTGTTGCAGATTAAAGAACCTGTATATATTTTTGCTATTTGTGCTTACATCTGTTTTCATTGTAATCAAGTGTGTAATCAACTAGGTGGGGTAGGGTGAAATGGACTGGGTGGGGTAGGGTGAAATTTAGCCTAAATGTTATTACAGACAAATTTTTTGTTCGATTTTGTGGCGGTCCAGCCTCCTTAAAATAGATGGGTCATTTTTCTAACAGTTTTTAGTATTTTACAAATTATTTCGGTAATATATCACTGTCTGGTTCTTTTTAGGAATTACGTGTGAAGAAAACTTAGCTTATGTTTTTTATAACTTTTCAAACCGTGACAAACCAAAGGTTATTACACAAAAGTATTTCCACGCCTTACACAAATAGCTGTGTTGATATTGTGTAGTTTGGAGCTAGTTTCTAAACCCCCTATGCTAGTAAACACTTGCCTGGCTTGCTACTAATTGAAAGAATACTAAACGAGCAGCACAGCTAAAAAGCAATTTGGCATATAATCTGAGTGTCTCTTATACATATTCAACACTTGCTGCTGCTCTTTGGCCATTTGGAAGAAGCAAGGGTGGAACACTGCTTCAGTTGACCACCGTCTCTTCTTATTCACAGCCATCAGCAGCAGCAGCATAATAATTGACTATGTAAATGAAGACAGGCTATTTTCTAATAGAAAGGAGTTTAGTCATGTGAGCGGCATTGCTTATAGGGCGCTTACAATGGAGGAGGTGCGAGGTCGAGGTAAAACGGTGTCTAGATCTCGCGTTTTTCATTCAAAAATGCCAAATCTGATCTAGATGACCTATACCTAAAACCAAAAAGTAGATGTAAGTCATCTATATCAGATTTGGCGTTTTTCGATAAAAAAGCGAGATCTAGTCACCGTTTTACCTCGACCTCGCACATCAGACCTTCAATGTAAGCGCGCCAATAGGCCTGTTTAAAGGGGCATGCCCTAGCTAATAAGAGGTGGTGTCCGCCAATTCAAAATTTTTTCCGTACAGAAATTCAATGATTAGGAAAATTTTTTGAATTCGCGGGCACCACCTCTTATTAGCGTTGGCATGCCCATTTAATGAAACACACTTACATAGCAGAAAATTCTAATCTAGGGGTGCTAATTTAAAAAATATTAAAATACACTTTTTTAAAGTTTTGGTGCATAAATCTACGTTAAAATTAATTAAAGGTTTTGTAAATATGAGCTAGAATATATTTTAGGGCAAGCAAATTTGCAGGTTTCAGTAACTAACATTGAGAAACAATTCAGTGTTCGAAAACTATTTTCTTGCAAAACATCAATAAGTTAATAAAAACATCAATTTAGAAAAAAACAGCAAATAAGTTTTGTAAAATTACTTTAAATTTCATTGCGCCTTTAGGTTTTAACACTCAATAGCTAGAAAATTTGTTAAACATCCTAAATTAATGAATTCCACAAAATAAATAGATATTTTAAAGCTAAAAATCTTTGCAATAAAACTGAAAAAAAGTTTTTTTTATCAAAAAAACTTGAGCTGTGCAATGAAATTTATTTAAGAATGAGCACAACTTTAAAACAGCTGCTTTAAAGAGCTATTAAAGCATAAACTATAAATGCACAAAGTATTTTTCGAAAGAATGCTAGCGACTCGTGATTATTTTAAAGATATTTTGACTGAGCAGCTTGGCACGTAGCCTAGTCAAAAAACGGGGACTAGATACTCAACTGACTGATCGGAAGAATGCTGTTGGTAGCGCTGGGGCTATTTCAAAGACAGGAAGTTCGAAACCACTTTTGTTGCCCAATAGTGTTTTTTATTTACTTCTTTTTTAGACAAATACACATAAAGCTTTAGATTTGTGAAAGAGAATGTTGAGCAAGCATGATGAAACATTTGCTGAAAAGTTGAGCAAAATTAAAAAGTGTAGTTTGAGGAATTTCACTGAAAATTAGAACAATTATTACAGTCAAACTTCGATATAATGCCTCCCCCTACTTAAAGCCCGATATTTTTAATTTTGATTTGTGAAAACTTTTAGTGTTGTCGACCATAATCTTTTTTTCGACTGCTTTCGGCCATATTATTTGAAAATATACAAAAATTTTGTGAAAAAAATTCATTTAAAAAAATTCAAAAATTTTAGAACGACTCGACCATTTTCTCGGCCATATTACCGGCCATATTCCAGAAAACCATAGTTTAGACAGCCTGGCCCCAAATATCGCAAAGGATATTGATTTTGCTGATGGTTGTTTGTATACAAAAGATTTTTTCTTTCTAAAAGGCAAAACCTTAATTTAAAGTCTCTTTGTTTAAAAACAATTGACTGTTAAATCGAGGTTTGACTGTATACGTATTCTACCTAAACAATAGTTTGATTTTTGTTATATTGGGTTGGTGCATAATTAACGTCGGTTTTTTTGTTGTGTTAATTTAGTGAACATCTGACATTTTAATTCATTCTGTTTTTGCTCACACATATTAAATAAAGGGAAGGGAAGCTGTTATCCAGAATAATATTCAGAAATGTTATAGGCGGACTTGTATTTGGGTTGTTGTTGAATAGTGTGCAAAAAAAACCCGACGTTAATTATGCACCAATCCAATATATTTATCCTAATTTGGCTAAACTTCCTTATCCGGTACTCGACCAAAAACAAGATTTTTCAACATTTTATGCCGTTTTAGCGTGTGAAACACACAGAAAATGAGTTTGTAGGTGGCGGAAAGCCTTTTTTCTAATTTTGACCAAAAAATCGACTTCCTGCCTTGGGACCAAGGTAAACCATCCTAAAGGGTATCCACATACCCCCAACAGATGGAATTTGAGCATACTTTTGTTAACTGGGACCTACCGCATATAGAAACTCTGGTATGCATGTATTTTCATGCATCCAGAGTCACTTTCGAATGAACTCTCAAGCCCCTGCGCCCCCGAAGTGTGCCCTCGAAGGGTGCGCAGCGGGCTTGAGAGTTAAATGCGCGCACTCACTTACCTTAGATAGAATTCCGAGCAAGACTCTTGATTGAAAATGCATAAAGAAGCTCTTTTTGCCCAGCTCCAGTGACCAAAACGTGGTAGAATACCCTAAATAAGATGGTTTACTTTGGTCCCCAAGGCAGAAAGTCGATTTTTGGTCAATTTTTTTAAAATAGCTTTCCGCCACCTACAAACTCATTTTCTGTGTGTTTCAGTGTTTCTAAAACGGCATAAAATGTTGAAAAATCCAGTTATTGGCCGAGTACCGGATAAGGAAGTCCGGCCCCTAATCTATTTATGGTTTGTTCTGCTTGTCCGACAAAACATAAAATAACAACGAATCGGATTGTGACAATTAGGTGGGCCTTAGATCGCCTAATAAATCAGGCAGGGCCTGATCCATGGTTAACTCGCCTTCTTACCCTGAAAAATGCCTAATTTCTTAATTTTTTCAAATTAGTGCATGATTTTTGACTGCCTTAGCCTTTTTGTAAATTCAGACTGAAACCTCTTTGCTAAGGGTAAGGGATGTTAGATTGGTACGATAACTAGACGTTTTGTTTGAAACCCTTTTTTATTTGTAAAAAAACCCACTACAATTTTAAAAGCATAATTTCGCTCTCCTTTTTTATCTTTTGCTTAACAAGCATGTAAAATAATTACTGAAATAATAATCTTTGGTCTAACTCCCAGGTATATAATGAACAATTTTTCGAAAATGAGTAATTGTTACTTGGCAATTTTTTGGAACAGTCAAATTAAAATTTTTCCTCCCTTAATTTTATAATATAACATAATTTTTTGTACTGCTTCACAACAAAAAAATATTACTTCCTTGTAGAGCACAAAAATTGGTTTAATTGTCTGGCAAAAAAAGCTTTACATCGGAACAAAACAGTTTTATCAGTGCAAAAGCTTGGGAAAGATAGCCTGCTTTCACGTATTTATTGCTCAAAATTGCTCTTATCAGTTTTTTTATATTGGAATTAGTAGTACAAGAACAATAAAAGAGACCACTTTTGAAGGTTTTTAGTTAGACTAATAATTTAAATTATCTATGCAAAGCTAACGACCATAAAATAGTGCGAATTACTTTTGTTTACAACCCCTAGTTTACGCAATGAAGTTTGACTGTACAGTTGAATTTTTGAAAAAAATGATAAATTCCGTAAATACTCTAATAAACGGGCCCCCCTACAGTTAACTATTTTCAAATTTGTTTTGCTTTGTTAACCCTAACATTTTTAATTTTTTAAAACGTACGACCACTCATTTTGTAGAGTTTGGAAAGATCTACAAAATAAGTTGTCTTACGTTTTAAAAAATAAACAATGTTGGGGTTAAAAAAGCAAAACAAGTTTGAAAATAGTTAACTGTAGGGGGATTATTAGAGGTTATACGGTAATTGTGAATCTAAAACTTAGTCGAGTCGCTCTATAACACAACCAAAATCGAGTAAAAATTCCACATGAACGGAATGCTTTACTTGTTGTGTTTGCCACTTTTTGTTGTTTTCTTTTTTCTTGTTGTGTTTTACGAATGGATTTGATAACCACGTTTTCGACTACTAAAGATCTTCTGAAAAAAGCAAAATCCAGCGAGAAATATGATTGGTTTGAATGAGTTAGTTTTAATGTTATATGTCCCGATTGTTTTGCTCTAGTGAAATAAAAAAAAATTCTGAAAGCGTCGTTTTGTGCAATTTTTTGCATGTTGAACTAGTTTAAGTGTTGCGTAGTAGAAATATTCATGATGCCCCTCTTTTTCAAAAGTTTTACTTGTAAATGCCCCCTTTTTGTGATCGCATGCCCTCTTTTCCAAAAAATGATATGGCCACCCTGCTCAACTGTACTAATATTTTCATAATTTTAAAACTATATTTGAAAAAAAAATTCAAAAATTTGCTTATGGTAAAAAGTATTAATAATGCAATGTTTTTTGTTGGTCTTTGGACCAGTGGGATTATTATTAGCAAGTAGCAAAATAAAAAATATAATTATGGTAGATCGTGAGACAAATAAATAATCAAATAAACTACTTACGCATAATCACAATAACTTTGTAAGAATATGGTTTATTTATTAGTTCTCAGAGAAGTAAAAAATGGTACTTAATGCGTTGACGCCACCCCGCTCTCATTTTTTTACTGGTAAATGACCCAAAATATTTTTTTCTGCTATTTTTTTCTGCTTAACACAATTAAAGAAACATTTCAAAACACTTTTTGAACTAAAAATCCAGTATTTTTTTAAATTTTCATTTTTACTTTAAAAAGTAGTTTATTTAAGGCAATTTAGAGTCATTTTCGGTGTTTTAGGACAGACTCAAACATGTTTGTCTTACTTTTTTAAACTTTGAGAAATATGTTTGAGTCCGTCTTAACATACTTGTTGGCCTACCCTTGCCTAACCTAAAAAAGTAGATAAATCACCGAAATGACCTTAACTAAACCATCTCCTTTTAAAGTAAAAGCGAAAATTTTCCAAAAAAATATTAGTTTTTTAGTTCAGGAAGTGTTTAGAAATGTTTCTTCCATTGTGTTCACCAAAAAAATAGTTTAGGACTTTATTTTGGGTCATTTCCCAGAAAAAGGGGGGGGGGAAGTGGGGTCAACGCAATAAGTACCGAAAAACTAAAATTCTAAAGCCATGGGCTAAAATGCAACTAAATCCCACTTTTTTATTCACTCCAAAAAATGATTTCCAAATCTGTTATCTTTGTGACTTTTTTAAATACCTCTTCGAGGACTGCCAAAGATTGTCAGTCAAACCTTGCTCACTTGTTTACCACCACAAAAATACACTCCAGACAAAAAAATAAATGTCCTCGCACAACAAACACATTTTTTTCTTCCTAGTGTTTGCCATCTGCACTCAAATTCAAAAGCCGCTTTTGAAGGATGAAAAATAAAAAAAGTCTCACATTTTTATTCCCACCAAAGTATTTATTTGTTTGCTTATTGAGTTTAGTAGGAAAACTGGCCATCCAAAATTGAACAAATAAGTTTTGGAAAAAGAATTTCGGGTGGAATTGTAAATGGGGAGTAGCTATAAGATCAGAGTATTTTATGCTCTGCTTATTTGCTCTATTTAGCTGAGATTTTGTTTGTCCATTGAGAGAAAAAGCAGAGTAAAAATTTATTATTCTGCAATGAAAACACACACTAATATAGATACATTTGTATATGGAAAAAAATATATGACTAAAATTATTTCACAATAATTTTTGTATCAATTTTTTCTAGGTCTTTTTTTTCGTCATGTTAGATACATTTTATGCAAATCAAGGGTCATTTTTTTCTTAAAAAGCAAAAAAAAGATGAATCACTAGAAAAAACCAGGACTCTAGGGTCAACTCTCTTGGTTCTCAAAATCCTACTGGTCTGATTTTTTGAAAAGTGAGCCGAAAATACCTTCTAAACTATTATTTTTTCTGCTTAACACAATACATTTAATTTTGAACCAAAATTTCTGAAAAATGACCGCAAATTCAAAATTTTCATTTGTATTTGCTTTTTTGTGTTAAATTTTTGGAATTTTTCAAAACAATTTTGCAGCATCGTGTAGCCTAGAGTCTCAGCTTCCTATCGAGCTATCAAACTCCGCTGAATGATTATACAAATTCAAAAATTTAGGGGTTTGAAAAGGGGGGTTCCTGGTCTACACGATAATGCACAAAAATTTGCAAAAACTCCGACCCTAGTATAAACTTATGCCTTCTAAAACTTAAGTAAAGAGCACCCAAATACATGTTCCAGACCCCAGAAAAAGTGCGTAAGACATTTCTGAGTCACAACTTCCATGTGCTGGCCTATCCCTGAGCCTAAGGGCTAAGCCTAACTTGTTTTTCCAAAGGGTAGTGTCTTGCGGAGCTGGTGCAAAAAGACGCTTAAAATTGTATTTTCGCTCAAGAGTCTTGCTTAAAATTATCTCGCAGGTATGTCTGCGAAAATTTATCCAAGTTTTTTTCTATATTTTTTGATTTTTCGAATGTTTTAAAGACTTTCCAAACAGTTTTCGCCTTTTTTAAACAAATCAGCAACTTAACCTTTAATATTGTTTTTAATAAATCTCTATTTACTTATACACCTGCTTACTAAAAATGGTTTATCAGGTGGAGTAAACTTTTTCACGGTCAACTAACCTCAAACTTGCAACAAAACAAAAAATCAGGTTGACGGCTTCTTCGCAAAAACGAACACATTTGTAGTTGCTATGTCACCAGACACGTGTAAAAACAATATTCCCATAAAAATGAATTCTGAGCAAACTAATTGCTGGTTTTCACATTCACACACACAAACATCCACTCATCAAGCACTTTAAAAAAAACAATTTTTTGTTTAAAACAATTAAAACGGTTAGAAGTGCTAGCTAGAACACATTGACGGAGGGGTTGAGCAAACATTTAATGTCCAAAACAAGCTTTTAAATTGGCTGAAACCTGAGCTTGTTATGGTTGTCTATGTATTTAAAGCATTAAATTTCAGTTTAGCTGCGGAAAAAATAATTCCGTAAATATTAAAAAAAAAAGTGCAAACGCAATATTGTTTTGCATAATTACTTATCCAATTAAGTTTTTATCTAGTAAGGAACTATTTAGTTTAAACAAGTTGCGAAAAATTGCGTTTAGTCGAGTTTCTAATGAAATTAACCCTTGGGGAATATCCTCAAGTCACTGTACATCAAGGGTGCACCGGAAGTTCCGATTCAGATGTTTTCTGGGTTCCGATTTCCGAAAAAATGAATCAAATTTCGGAATTTTCGGAACAACATAGGCTATTCTGATTCCAATTCAAAAATGCATTTTTGGCTGTCATTTGTCACTCAATTTTTTCTGTTGGTCCGCAAATATCTCAGTGCGCCGCCGGGATCCACAGAAAGCGAGAGATTCTTCTCAACAGCCGGATTTATTGTCAATGATCTCAGGAAACGTTTATCTCCAAATAATTTGAAAATGCTTTTGTTGTTACACCATAATCTCATTGCTTATAATTTTGAGTATGTTTGATGATTGAACTGTTAGATTCGATTGAAATAAAGCATTTTATTTTTGTTCCGATTTCCGATTCCGCAGTTTTCGGAGTTCCGATTCCAATTTCCGTTCCGATATTTTTCGTGTTCCGGTGCACCCCTGCTGTACATCCTTATGTATTGTATTCGCTACGAAATCAAGCACAAATTAGTAGATTTATTTGTCAAACTGCGGCTGTGGATCAACAGTGCTTTTCTTTCTCGAAATTTCTCTCATCGATGTTCTCTAAGTTTTCTGCTTTTTTGAAAAATTAATATGATGTTATCATTATCAGATTTGATACAAAATGGCCCTAGAGTTTATGGAACTAAACTTTTAAAAGCTTATTTTTAAAAAGCTTACTGTCAGTCAACCAAATCAGTTTCCAACTGGCACTATCGGGACTCAACAATATATTAAATTAAATTTTTGTGGTAAAAATGAAGTTTCTGCTGTTTAAATTGATTTCCAGCAAATTAGCTATTTTTTTAAATTTAAAAAGTGTTTTTCAAGGGAACTACAGTAAGAATTAGTATTTATACAAATTGAGATAATTTTTTACAGGTTATCCCAAACTCGATATCTAAATTAGACCAAATGGCCAGGGTGTCATATGAAATCGAAAATATTAATTTTGGATTACAAAATGCACAGCAAAATAATTAGCGCAACACGAAATTAGTCTATACCAACAACTTTTGCAAACAATAAATATTACGCTTTTATAGAAGAGAAGAGTGTCTACTAATAAAGAGCAGGGAACCTTCTAGAAAATTCCCTCTCAATGATGACGATGTGCTGCAACAGACAAGGCTTGCACAAACGGTCAGATGGATGAGAGACACACACACATAAATAGGAGGGTCACCTTTTTATTAATAGTATAATATCTGATATTTCAAAATATACATAGATAGGAAATTAAAAATATATTTTAAGGTAGGATCCAGTTGGTTGACCGAAAATAGTGTTTTTATTGGCCAATAAACTGAAAACCGTACATAATGAAATTTCGGTTCACGACAAAAATCAACTAAAAATTAAAAAAAAAGGTGTAATCAAAAACAAGTTTTGAAAAACACCGTTTGTATTCAACTGACCTGTCCGAAAAAACCAACTCTAAATCCTCGAACCCAATGAGTGAGAGTGATTTCCATGATTTTTAACGCAGGAAGGGTTGTAAACTTTTTTTCGTCATACAATTTTCTCTGTTGGTCACATTTTGCAGCTAAGATTCAGGCCTACACTATGATAATTTTTCCAGCCCAATATCAATGAAAAAATATTGATAAAAATGCGTTAAATCTCACTCTGCTTTTCAGTCTGCCATTCAGTCATTTGACTGAATGGCAGGGTGAGAGCAAACGCATTTTTATCGGTAGTTTTTCGGAGATATTTGATTAATACCAAAGTTCGTGGGTGGTTATACGTAACAGACCATGTTTATGTATGGGTTGCAAAATTTTTGATAAATGAGAATAAGCACTCAATTAATTGCTGGGTTTGAAAATCGAATCGAAATTTTGACTACACAATATACGATTTGAAACCCATCGGTTAATTAATAAATGATTATTTAACCAAATTGTGTAGTCAAAATTTCGATTTTCAAACCCAGGAATTAATTGAGTGCCAATTCTCATTTATCAAAAATTTTGCAACCCATACATAAATATGGTCTGTTACGTATAACCACCCATGAACTTATGGACCAACCCAATATGTGGCTGAAAAAATATCATAGTGTAGGCCTGAACCTTAGCTACAAAAGGTGACCAACAGAAAAAAATTTTATGAAAAAAGTTTAGTTTTTTGACCGAAAATCTTAGTTTCTGCAAAAATATAGTTATTTTTGAAAGTTTTTGATGGGATCCCTGCTCTAGAAGTTCAAAAAAGCGTCATTTTTGATTTTTGGTTAAGGAAAAATTGAGTTTAGGGCACTTTGATTGTTTCACCCTGTTTTTCAGGATGGGCCGTGACGAGAAAAGCCTCTTAATAAATTTTTGATCCAAATTTTTGCTTGGATTGATGGCGCAGGTAAGTGTTTTGACCAAAACCATATACCTAACTAAAAGTAAGAACCATTACTAGTTCTTATCTCCTTCCGACATCCAACAATTAAACTATTCAAACCAAGTATTTCATAAATAAGCAAAGGGATGAGAATTTGGTCATTGATGTTTGAGTGACCACTCTGCCTTGGGTTTGGGATGTTTGTCACTGCACCTTCAAAAGAAAGAGGGGGCTATGATCAGTGAACTACGCACTCGTTCTCTGCTCCTTCCATCCATTGTTGTTGCATATATAAGTTAAGAAGAGAAGAGGTGAGATTTAGCACGTAGATTGCTGAAAGCAGTATTCTTTTTTCTCTGAAACTCTTTTGGGTCAGATGTTTTTTAGCGGTGTTAATGGAGGTGGATAGGTGATGAGTGACAAATACATCAACAGAATGAACATCTAGAACGCAGAAATGCAAAAGAAAAATAGGTCAATCAGAACGTTTTTTTTATTAATTCCAATGGATGTGTTTTTCATTTTGAAAGGAGAGAGGAAACATTTTGGTAAAAAAATTACCCCTGATATATTGAGTTGTAACCCAAGATGAAAGAGGAGACTCTCGTCTACAAAATGACATGTAACATTAAGGTAGACATATTTCACCTTCGGACAAAGCTTGTATGAACAAAAAACCAACACGACTTTTGTTACAACCCAATAATGTCCCCTATGGCCGGTCCTAAGGGGTTTCGTTACTCGACATTTTATAATATTTTGTAAATCGTGTTTGAACGACGTCGAAAAAAAGCAAAATCATAAATAAAAGTTGTCTATGCTAAAACGCTGATTTAAAAAAATTTTAACTAAAAATTGACTTTTTGCTTTGGGGGACCAGGGTAAACCACCGTAAAGATATTTATCCTCCGGAGCGACCTTTCCACGCGAAGGTGGCGCATGGGGCTAGAGAGTTACTTAGACTTACCTCAGACGTGAGTCTAAGCAACACTCAGGATCAAAACTGCAAAAAGAAACTCTTTTTGCCCAGTTCCAGGGACCGAAACGGGTTCACAATACCCTAGAATACCCACCAAGGTGGTTTGACTTGGTGCCTTGGTATCAGAAGGTTGCCTTGGTATCAGAAGACAAAAGGTCAAATTTCGGTCATAATTTCTTTTGAAAAATGTTATTTTTAGCAAAGAAAAAACAATTGAGAAAACAAAAAAAATATTAAGATCAAATATTTTTGGTTGGAATGGATGGACATTGTAATAGCTTTTCTCGATGTACTATTTAATTTTTTGGTAACTTAAAAGTTGCAGACTGAAATAGCTAAACATCAAAGATTAGGATGGTTGATAAACCATCAAAGTTCTGCTACATTTCGCATGAACCAATAATTTTTAGTCTCCACCAAAATTTAGCCGTGCTACAAAGGTATAAAATATAACTATGAAAGACAATCTTGTTAACATGGAAAAAAGTTTTTGTTTTATGTGTAAGAAAAAGCCAGACATTCTCGTGTTTGCCTGTGCTAGTCAGCAGTTATACTAGCTAGCTGTCCGGTGCAGTGGTCGCTGTCCACTAAACACACACACACTACAGCTGCTTCTGCTATACACCAAGGCTCTGAACCAACCAAAAAACTTGCTAAAAACCTTTTTTATGAGCTTGATGTACACTCAAACCATTTGTTTTATTTACTTATGGGATTTTAAAAAAAATTCAGTAATTGTAACTGAATTTTTTTGAAATTTTAGGTAAAAAGTGAGGGTAACATTTTTGAGTCCGTCCTAACATATGCTGGCTAAAAACAACAGTGCAAAATTAGTATCAATGAGTGCTAATAGGGTATAGTTCCTCAAAAGACCAGGTGTCTTCCTTGATATGGTAGCTAAAAATTTTTGAATACGCGTTGGATTTCATAAATTTTCTTTAAAACAATTGGAAAACATTCTGAACTGTATCGGATCCATTGGAGAGGGGTCTTACTTGAGGCGTGGTGTTGCATCGGGAGGAGTAGGGTTGTCAAATTTCCAGGGAAATGGAGGTAAAGGCAATTCCAAAGGCAAAGGCAATTCCAAGGGGATTCCGCTGAATCAAAAACTGGAATTTCTGAAGAAAACCCGAATCCTTACCCAATAAAGCGCCGTGTTTGTCCGGCTGTCACGTTTTTTACATTTAGCGTTTTTAAAAGGTTTCATACTGTCTAAAGTATTCAAATGACGAGAAAAACGTTTCTGGTATTCAAAATAAGGTTCAAACTTGTAAATTTTTTATGTCAGGATTAGGGCCAGAGTGGAAAAGGTGGAAAATTTAGAGGTGCATATTCAAAAAGACCCAAAAAATAAGATTGATATTTGATGCTTTTTGAATGTTCTTTCTTAAATGCGGACCCGGCAGGGGCAGCCAAAACACCAGTAATTAATAGAGAGAGCACCGTGAAGTCTAATTTTTGAGCATGAACATGACGTGAAATCTAATAATTTATTACTAAAATCGCTTAAATCAGTCAAATTCATTCAATATGTGCAGTTCAACCAGTATATTCTAACAGCTGAATCTAGAAAATTTTAATCAACAAAAAAGTAATTTGGATCTTAAGTTTTTGTTGTTGTTAGTGCACGGCAAAGCGGCAACCTGTTTCAAAATCAAACATATGTGACTCAAAAAACATTACTATTGCACTTTTGGTTTGCATGACTTTTTTTATTTTTCTTAGTGCAGCAAAACAAACACAAGAAAAATTTTTTAGAATAGTGCGAGCATTTCAGCTGTTGAAAAATTATTGTATTTAATGCACGAGGATGTTCAATTTAACAGCTTTTATTGCCACAAAAACCGTTTGCAGAAAAATTTAACGGCTGCAATAAGAATTATTTTGCATCAATAGAAAAAATTTTGTTTTTTTTTGAATGAAAAATATAATTTTTCCTAAAATAATTTACGGCAATTAGAACATTTTTCAAAAACGACGTACCTTGTCAGTGCAAAATTTAATTTGGCACTTCAAAAAATCATAAAAACGCCACAATTTACACAAAAATATTAGAAAAGTCACTTTGGCAATTGATAAATTTCATTATCAGAAAGAGCGGTGGGAATTTCAGTACTGTGTTTTCAACGAAAATCGGAGAATCGCATTGCGATATTCACACATTCTACCTTCTAAATGCCAGCCAAAACACCAGTAATCAATAGAGAGAGGACCGTGAAGTCTGAACTTCAGTCTGCTACCTGAAATCAAAGTAAGCAAAAAAACTAGTTTTTTGTATACTATATAATCCCTGTGTGTGATAATGGGTTTACGGCTAGCTGGGTATGTTCCATAAAAACAAATCCAAGGTCATATGCCTTTTTTATTTTTCTTCCTTCTTTTTGTTCCGCGCCGTCTATTGTTATTGATGTTTTTGCTGGCAAGATGCAAACTAGATGTAAATAGATGGAAAACAGCATGATTATATTCCCAGCTTTGTTGTTTTGTCTATACACGTTGAATAAATAACGTAATTCTTCTAATAAAAAAAACACGGGTTTTATATTTTTCCAACCCCTTTAAAAATATTGAAATTGTCAATCAAAATTGGCTTTGACTCTGAAATCTTAGTCGAAAAATAGGGGAGTTGGTTACTATTAGAGATTGGGTTTCTATCAGGGCTGGGCGCAGGCCTTGATTTGGCCGGCCCGGACTTTGTTTTCAAAAGCCCGGCTCGTAAATGTGTAATAAATGGGCGCTTGAATGCAAAAAAATTGTTAAAAGGTAAAAAAATTCTTTTAAAATAGTGAAACTTTCAATTTTCTGTAAGTTAACCCGGGCCTAACCGGGCCGGCCCGGTCTCGGACCGGCCCGTGCCCAACCCTGGTTTCTATTAAAGCATGAATAATAAACGGAGGATGCACAAAAATGAGTTCTGGTAAAAAAGTACCAGTTTTTATTGGAAATTTGTCACCTTTGAAAAAAGACCTAGTTAAATCACTTTGCTAAATTAAGAATTATTCCAGACATCGTGGAAGCCAAAGTAGGGGCTGATATGCATAGGAGTTGCATGCAAGTGTGAAAAATAATACAATTATGGAATCTCTCTATATATTGTACTTTTTTTGATCGATTTACTGGGTATGCGAATGCCTTCGACCCTAGGCAATGCTTATATACCGTATTTTCTCTGATAGTTGGTCCGGGCCTTATATTTTTCTATCCCCAAAAAATTGAAAAATTTGAATTCGATCTCGAGATTTTCGAGTGCTCAACTAACATCTGAAAAAGTGGAATCGATAGAGCTCGTGGGAGTTAAGAATACCAATAAAACAGCTTTCCAGAATATTAACTCTGCTCCGGAAACAGACCCTCAAAGTTGAGGGGGCCTTTTATTAGAGGAAATACGGTAAAGTTCCAGCCCCTTCCCCTTTTTAAACATAAATAACGTACTACTAGGAATAGCAGGCGCATGCCGGTGCTTTATGTCATTGATAAAAGAAAAAGCAAAATCTAAAGAAACTGCGGAATGTAGTTATAACAACAGTCTTCAGAACACGATCGAAGTTTGCCTTTAACTCGCTCATACTTACTAGTTCGGCAAAATGCGAAATTGCCTAATACATTGATCATAAGTACTTCGTTGAAGATTCTAAATGTCATTTCACGATTGGAAAAAAAACTGGAATTTTACAAAAAAAAAAGGACTTAAATCCAGTGAGTGCAAACTTGTAAAATAGGTAAAAAAATCGATCTATTACAAAATCAACAATTGACTATTTGGAGGGAGTTCCCATGTTAATAAATACCAAAAATGAGACCGCAACTTTTTTATTGCTTATTCATACTTGTAATTTTTTTTATTTAAACTTGAGTTTATAACACACTTTTCTTTTTATTTTAATCTCGACAATCTCAATTTGACTATCCCACTGAGTTGGTCCGTGCATTTCCATAACATATGTTTTTTGATCATTCCTTGGACATCCTTGTACCTTGGAGCGTATCGTTGATTGTGTGCATCAAAAAGCTGATTGAATGACATAGCTTTAATAAGTTAATCCTGAAAAAAATAATATAAGTATAATTTCAGTAAAGAGCACAAACCAGAGCGCTAAGTTTAACAGCCTTTCAGCGAGTATTTTTGCACAGCATCGTGATTACAGAGTGGCAAGGCTGCTCATTATTGATCTGGCTGTACAGCGAAGCAAATACACCATCTTCCTAAAATAAAGTTTCACAATGAGAATCGGGAAACGAATTTACTTCCGACAAACCAGTGCTACTAGCAAATAGACCCCCCTTATGTAACTAAAAACAACTGTAACTACTAAGACCTTAGGCTTTTAGTCTTGGGGGTAAGCCAGCGGGGGCGCAATTGTTTTGCCAATGAAAGTTTTGCCAATGAGATCACTTTGCCAATGATATATTTTCGCCAATAGCTTTTTTTCTCAAGTAACATTCATTCTTTGTCAGGCAAACTAACACTCATTTTGTAGCTCATTTCACTGGCTACAAAATGAGTGGTAATTTGCCTGACAAAGAATTAAAATTACTTGAGAAGGTAGGTAGGTAATCATTTTATGTACTTATCCACTGTGCCATATATACTCAAAACAAAGAATAGCTAAAATGAAAAAAATGTTTAAAAAAGTAATTATGCTGAATCAATAAATTTTGGTTAGACGTTTGATCAGAGCTTGCTTCATCTCCACCTCAGTTATGCTCGGATCTTTTCGAAAGGAGCTGCTTTGAAAAATTTTCAAAATGTCTCTCTTGTCCATTTTACTGGTTAAATATGTCTAAAACAGAAACATGAAGAGCAATATACAAACTATTTTAATGACAAACCCAATATTTCTTGTCTTTACTCAACAAACATCCTAATCTTTGCGCGCCCGACATTTCGTGATTTTAAAGCAGCTGGTGTGCATAGCAAACTTCCTAAAAGTCACATTAAAAGGGGAAAATTCTAAGTTGTAGAAAGAAAACCGCAGGAATAGATGCCATTGTGACATGGTAGGCTTTCTTGGAAACACATGACAGCCAATAGATAGACTTGAGTGGCAGAAACTTGCAAACATCACAGACCATATCACACACCAACATTTTTTTAAACATGTTTGCACTAACTACTGAATTTTTCTATTTAAAAAATACTTTATTTGACAGATACATAGAAGGGATTGAAAATATTGACAACTTTAAGTGGCTATAACCAATTTCTAGACCTCCTGTTTTGAAATTCCGCTTTTGAAGGTGGTCTTAGGTTTTTTCCATCTTTTCGGTAAAAAAACGTAAAAACACAATTTGATTCCATGTAATTTTCGAAAAATCTACCTTAATATAGCCAAAATCACAGGTATAACGAAAAAATTCTTGGTTTTGACCATATTAATTAAAAATGGAACGAAAACTGAGAGAATCTGTAAAAACAGAATTTAAAAATTTAGTCTTGAAAAACGTTATTGTCATTTAAAATTGACAGCATTTCTCGGTTTTCAAATACCATTGAGTCTAGAGACAGAAACAAGACAAGATCTTGGCCAAGATTTTGTCTTGTCTTGCCCCAATTTTGACGGAAAATCTTGTCTTGGGATCTTGCTTGGTCATTTCTAGAAATCTTGGTCTTGGTCTTGGTTTTCTGGCCAATCTTGTATGCAAAATTCACAAATAACCCAATAAGCCATTTTATTGAATCTGTATCATAGACACAATCACATCAAGAAACTTTTAACAAAATGGATAACTGGCAGCTCTATTCAGAAATATTATCATTTCCGCCTTTTCTGGGCTCAAATTGCTCCTCTTGTAGTCGTACACATCTCTTGCAACGGAGAATATTTGCTCGCTTGGCTGGCTTGCGGCTGGAGCTGAAAGATAACGGCGCGCAAGATTAGCAAGAATCGGATAAATTAGCTCGCTTGCCTGAGTAATTGATAGTTGGAAGAAATTCAAAAATCTTTTTAAGAGTGATTACCTTCCAGAACTGAAGAGGATTTGCTTCCGGGTCAAAGCACTTTAGCTTATTGAAAGCCTGTAATTCGCGGAAGCACCCAGTCAGCGTAGTGATGGTATCCTGCAAGATAAAAGGTTTTGACTTGCTGAAATGTAATGACATATCATCAAACCTTTAAGACTGTCTCGGTCAGGTATAACTAGAAGAGGCTTAAAAGTAGGCTGGTCGACAGTGGAGAACGGAAGATTAGCACATGCGATGTGATGAACAACCTTTTTGTCGAGAGAAGAGAGCTCACCTATAGAAAAATGGCAATCCATAATTCGAAATGATCGAAAAAATCATACCCTTTGCCATTGAGTTATTCACAGTTGCTTGTTTCTTTCCAATTTCCTTCAGCTTAGCAGCATATTCGGCATGAGTCTAGCGTGCACAAAGAGCCCATTGTCCATGGTTTGTCATCTTGATAATTTTTTGGCAAGCTTCACACTGAGCTTCGCTACGAGAAATCTTTGAGAAAAGACCGATCTTCCAGATATCACTCATCTAAAGTATAAAAACCATGAAACACACATCAAACAATATTAAAAGCAAAAGATAAAGAACAGGGAACATAGTGCGTAAAAAAATTATATAACACTGCTCACGAGTTTCGCTATAAAATTTATTATATAATCTTGGTTTTTGGCCAAGATCTTGCTTGGCCGTTTTCGAAAATCTTGGTCTTGGTCAAAATTTCGGTCAAAAATCTTGTCTTGGAATCTTGTTTAGTCCCCACTTTCTGTCTCTAATTCAGTCTTGCTTGAACACAGAATGTTAGTTTAAATTACCGCTTTAACTTTTGTTATTTTATAAATTTGAAATCTTTTTTATTTCTTTTAAGCCTCTGAAGATTTTGCCTTAAAACTATACAAAACTTTTGCCTCGTTTTAATTATTGTGTATTTCACTGTGTATTTAACACAAAAAGCTAGTATGACGTTTTTCTCACTAACAATCTGCTGATCTTGAACAAAGATAATTTATATTTCTAACATATGCATTTCAGTACATAAAAATATGTCTATAAACATATGTTGATTAAATTTTGTCAGTTACTAAAAAAAATATTGTCTTTGTGTTTAGTGTCTTATTCTCCGTTCTAATCTTAATGTTTTTTTCTCAAATCTATCATTCATATTTGTGGCCATTTTTATGCCATTGACCGAGAATTATTAAATATTTTTTACAATTTTTAAAATTATATAAAGATTAGCTTGAATAGCAGCAGCAAATCTGTGAAATCCAACACCTAATTTACAAATTACATTTTTAAATTATGGTTAAATTATCGTTTTTAGCTTTTTTAAAACATGCAGCTCTAGACTTCAACTTTCCAACGCCAGCAAACTTTATTACAGTCAAACCTCGATATAGTGGCCCCCACCTCAAATTCGTTCCCGCCTTGGGTCCGACACTTTTTTCACCCTGATTTTCGAAGTTTTTTACCAGTTCTGTTTTGACAGTCTGGTCCCAAATATCGTAAAGATTCCGATTTTCCCAGTCGTTTTTCAAAAACTGAATAATTTTTCCATTTGAAAATGAAAACCTCGATACAGTCGATACAGTGGCCCCCTATTTAAAAATTAAAGGGCCACTATATCGAGGTTTGACTGTACATGGTTTAAAAAATTTAGACATTTAAGAAACTTAATGAAGTAATCTGTTACTTTGTGCAAACTCTTAAATCTTTCAACTTTTAAAATCTGGCTGGACAGGTGAAATCTAGGGCTACATGCTAGTCTAAAATGAAAAACGGTCGTGAAAATTAAACAGAAAATACAAGTTTTGAAAATTATGTGATGAAATTAATAAATAAGGTGATGGATTTTACAGATTTGACGACGCAGCTTATATATGAACATACAGCCCGTTATGAAATATCTCTTTTTGATAAAACCAACAAATATTCTGAGTAGATGTTTTCAGCCTTCAAGAACTTGACTAAAATATTCTCTAGGACCAATCAGATCATTCCAATGCAGTCTAAAGACAGATTCACCTCGACGGCTCGTATGGTTTGGGTGGACTGTGAGATGACTGGGCTGGAGGTTGAAACTCACAGGCTTGTGGAAATCGCTTGCATAATCACTGAAGCGGATCTTTCTGTAATGCTTTTTAAAATAGCTATTCATAACTAAAAATACATAGTTAATTGCGAAATTTCAGTTTGTTGCCCAGTTCGATCCTATTGCCATTAGACAAAAGCCAGAAGTAAGCAATAAAATACGAGTTTAGATAAATACTCTTAAAAATTATTGCGCTTTAGGATATTGAAGGCATGAGCGACTGGTGCAAGGAAACTTTTAAGGTGGGTCATTATTTAGTAAACGCTAAAAATTGGCTAGTTTACAGAATAATGGACTATTGGAGCGACTGAAAAGTGACCAGGCCATGGAGGAACGAGATGTGGAGACCAAAGTAAGTAATAGAAAATATTCGACCCTACCGGAGTATATCCCCCCCCCAAATGAAATTTTTTTAAAAGTGTTTCCAAACACCCTATATCAACCTAAAATCACCTCAGAAGTTCAAAAAAGACATTATTTTTGTGTTCTGGTCAATAAAAAAATGAGTTTGGGCATTTTGAAATTTCGACCATTTGCCTGTTTTACCATGTTTTGGTCACTGGAGCTGGGCAAAAAGAGCCTCTAAATGCATTTTTGATCAAGACTTGCTCGGAATTATGTCTAAGGTAAGTGAGTGCGCGCATCTCTAACCAACCGTCTCTAACCAATAAAAATTTGTGCGCCAGAGTTTAGAAAGTTTTTCAGTTTACTTTTAGGTAGACAATTCCATAAAAGACACAAAATTTTCACTAAACCGTATTTATTCTAATAGAACGACACAAAATCGCTCTACGTTCTGATTTTTTTCCAATTATTTTTACGTAAGCTTAAAAATGCAATAAAATATGG